>CAUYRH010100253.1:0-10090 GCA_963574655.1 Perodicticus potto | reverse complement strand
TGGCTGGGCGTTGTGGCGGGTGCCTGTAATCCCAGCTACTTGGGGAGGCAGAGGCAGGAGACTCGCTTGAGCCCAGGAATTGAAGGTTGCTGTGAGCTGTGATGCCATAGCACTCTATCCAGGGTGACAGCTTGAGGCTCTTTCTCAAAAAAAAAAAAAAAAAAAAAAATTCCTTTCTTCTATAGCTTACATTCTAGTAGAGGTAGACAGATAATAAGAACTACGTATATTTTATATCTTATTTTAGGGAATAAGTGCTATGGAAAAAGAACAGAATAAAACAGATTAAAGTGGATCGGGTGTGCAGAGGGATGTGAACGTGATTTTAAATAGGGTAGTCAGGGTAGATTCCCTTAAGAAGGTCACATTTGAACAAAGACTCAAAAAAGTGAGAATTAGGGATGAAGGTATTTGGGGGAAAGGCAGGGAGACGAAGTAGCTATGCAAAGCCTCTTACTTGAAACAGAGCCTGGCCTGCTTAAACACTAGAGGTAGGAAGCCAGAACAGGGTGGACTTGGGGAAAGTCCAGGTCAGAGAAGGGAGAGAGCACTCGTGATGGGAGCCTTTGTGAGGACTTTGGCTGTTACTCTTTACTCTAATACAGAAATTCTTGGGATGGTTTTGAGCTGAGGAATGACATAATCTGACTACATTAAGTAAGATCATTCTTATTCCCCTGTTGGAAAAGGCTGAAGCACAGAGATCAACAGAGAGGCTCTTGTAATCTAAATGAGAGATGACCATCTGTATTTCTTTGCTAGGGCTTTATAACAAAAGTACCACAAACTGGGTGGCCTAAACACCAAACACTTATTGTCTCACACTTCTAGAGGCCGGAAGTGTGAAATCAAGATGCTGGCAAAGCCACGCTCCCTCCTAAGGCACTAGGGAAGTGTCTATTCTAGGCCTTTCTCCCAGTTTGTGGTAGCTTCAGACATATGGCTTGTTGATGGCCATTAAAATAGGGATGAACACAGACAGAGAAGTGGGGATTTAATGGCCACGGATGTGATAGCCATGCAAGTGTGCCACTGAAGTCCCCAAGGGATGAAGCTCCAAGCTCTGAGTTAGCATTCAAGGCAACAAACTCTGGATTTCTCTCTGCCAATGACTGAGCACAGCAGGGATTAAACAGGGGGCTATTCCTGGCAAGGCAGGATACCTCTAATTGTAATCTTTGCTCTGGCTCCTCAATCTTTGCCTGCTGAGATTTTCCCAGAGGCTCTCCCTTCCTTTCTTCCCTTTTCCTTTCACAGGTATCAAACTGATAATGTCATCTAAAGGCTCTGCATTCTACTCCTGCTCTCCCTGCTTCATCCTTCACAAGCGTTTCTTCTATAAATCCCTTGCACTTCTGATTCCATCTGGGCATCCACACCTGAAGAACATGAAATAACACAACTGGTAACAGTGGTGGTCTGAGAAAGCAGGCACAAAGATGGGGTTTGGGATGGGATCATCTACCCTTCATCTGGCAAAGAGGATGACACCTCAAATGGTTTCTAGGGCACAGATAGTACCTGACACTAAGTGGTAGGCCAGCTGATGAAGATTTTACTGGCAGTGATGTGACGCTTGTCACATTAGAGTGAATGCCCTTGCCAGTAAGATTTAGGCATTTGAAAGGTAAAGGGAGAACAACGCACAAAAATACAGTGAAGCAGGCTGGTTGTCACTAAGTTGCACTGCCCCACAGAGGGATAATGAACAACCCCAGAGCACTTACTACCAGATAAAGATGAAGTACAAAGGTCAAAAGGCCTTTTGGTAGTTTACAAAGAAGCTTTAATCTCTCAGAGTGGAAAAGAAGACAGAGCTGAGCACAAATCCCAGGGTCCAACAACCCATAGGCTTACTCCATTAACGTTTAAATGCTTAGCCGAGGCAAAACCCAACTAGGTCAAAATCCTACTTGGAAAGACCTGGAACCCAGACAGGGCATCTGGATCAATGCCTCTGATGATTGTGACTCTACAGATTCCCATGAATCCTGAAATCCTACAGAGATGGTCCATAACTTCTTGTTGGAAGTTGGGGAGATTTTTTTTTTTTTTTTGAGACAAAGTCTTGAGAGACCATAAGTCACATGGCTGGGGCAACTCCATCTTCACCTATGGTGACCATTTTGTGTAGCATAGCCGAGCCCAGTTCTCGGATAAGCTATAGAAACCACAAGCAGACAACTCCCCTAGCCCGAGCCAACCAGCTTACACGAGTCCTAATAAAGTATAGAAACAGAGCCCAGCCACTCACAGAAAGTCCCATTGAAGATCCAAATATGGTATGAACATAAAGCCCGGTAAAGAATCCAGATATGGCCTGAACATGGGGCCCAACCAATCAGGGGCCACCCCATTGCTCCCATACCCTGACCCAATAAATACCTCACCCTCCCAATTGTTGGGGCTCTTTTGACAACCTGCTGCATCAGGCAACCGAGAGTCCAGGCTCAAGCTTGAATAAAAACTCATTTGTTCTTGCATTGGATTTGACTTTCTGGTAGGCTGTGGGGATTGCGGAACTCTGGGCATAACAGTCTTATTCCGTTGCCAGAGCTAGAGTGCAGTGGTGTTATCATATCTAACTGCAACTTCTAACTCTTAGACTCAAGGGATTCCTCCTGCCTCACCCTCCCAAGTAGCTGGGACTACAGGCAGGTACCCTATACCCAGCTAATGTTTCTATTTTTTATAGAGACAAAAACTTGCTATGTTGCCCAAGCTAGTCTCAAACTCCTGTCCTCAAATAATCCTCCTACCTTTGTTTCCCAAAGTGCTAGGTTTATAGGCACAAGCGACCACACCTGGCCTTGTTCAACCTTCCTATTTCTTCTTGATTCAGTTTTGGTATGTTTGATTCTGTTCTGTATGTTTCTGGTTATTTTTCCATTTCTAATAGGTTGTCCAGTTATTGGTATATAATAGTTCATAATTGTCCCTTGTGATTCTTTATTTCCTTTTTTTTTAATTTTTATTAAATCATAATTGTGTACATGGGTGCAATCATGGGGCACAATGTGCTGACTTTATATACAATCTAAAATATTTTCACTGAACTATTTAACATAGCTTTCATGGCCTTTTAATCACTATATGAAGACATTTATATTCTACATTTAGTAATTTTCACTTGTACCCTTGTAAGATACACCATAAGTGTGATCCCACCAATCACCCTCCCTACACCCATCCCCCCCTCCCCTCCCCTCCCTTGCTCCTTTCCCATTTCTTGTGCTATAACTGGGTTTTAGCCTTCATATGAAAGCTATAGATTAGCTTCATAGTAGGGCTGAGTACATTGGATACTTTTTCTTCCATTCTTGAGATACTTTGCTAAGAAGAATATGTTCCAGCTCCATTGTTTCCTTTGATTCTTCTCGAAAAGCAGTTTTTAAATGGCTATAGGCCAAAATGTGCTTCTTTAAAAATTTATAGAAAGGACCCTGACAGGTACTTTTGAATACAGGTGCAACTGATAACTTTGGAAATCATATCATTTGGACTAGGAAAACTTCCAAGATATGTCTATAGGGATTGTTAGCACAACCTCAAGCAGAACAAAAATTACATGGGACTGAACTAATTGGTTATGACTTTTTGTTTGAAACACTGCTGATTCATGTTATGTTTTGTTTTTCAGAAGTCAAGAAAACTTTCTTCCTTCTTTTGAGCTATTTATAGCTTACAAAAAAATCGGTAAAGTATTGGCAAAAATTGGCATTTTTGTGAGAAAATTTTAAAGTATTTTTTTCTGTACTTGCTTTCTCCAGAATTTAATAACTATTTGTGACATTTTTAATTTATGGCAATATAGTTATTTGCAGAAGTTCAGTAAGAATCTGTTTTCTTACACAGGTATAGTCTTGTAAGGGGGAGGACCAGAGAGGAGGGAGGGTGATTGGGAGGATCTCACCTAATGTGCACAAGGTGAGGGGCTCAGCACGCCCCCGGGGTGAAGGGCTCAACTACAGCTTCGTCTTTACCTTAGAAATGAAAGCAATGTAACCTAAACCTTTATGCCCTCATATTAACCTGAAATAAAATAAAATTACATAAATAAATAAATAAATAACCATCTGTTTTCGTTTATGACAGAACACAATTGGAGGCACTGGTTATTTTACCGAAGTATTGGCCAGGATGATGTTTTTCAGTTGTACCCAGACTGCATTGGACAATTAAGGATAAAAAAAAAAAAATGCAAAAAAAAAAAAAAACCTGAATGTCAGCTGCATATGGCACCAAGAGGCATTGTCAGTATTATCTTCATACTTCAGGAAATCTAAATTTCACAAGAATACTGTTTTTCAGCATTTTTCTATTTGTAGTTAACCTGTAAATGTTTTTATAATCAAAGAACTGTTGGAAGTGTTTATTATTATAATGATATGAGTACATATGCTGTAGTTTAACTCGCACTTTTTTTTTCTGTATAAGGGCACATAGTAAATAAAAAAAAAAAAAAGCATTTTTGAAAGACTGTCCCTATATCTTGTCCAAGTTTGTAATCCGTGGTAGGTAAAGAATGGCACCTTAAGCTATTTTAGGACCTTAAAGGAAGAGGAATTTGTCCAATTCATACGGGTATTACAGACAGTTGACAAATCTTTGGCCTGAGTAGCCTCAAGAGGCTCTTTAAAAAAAAGAGTCTAATTTGAGATTCTTCAAGATAAAGTTTCCACAAAACCAACTTTAAAAAAAAAAACCCTATGGCAAGTAACTATTCTTCCTGTACCTTATGCAAACAATCTAGCCAAGTATAATAAGATTAAAATTCATGTTGCAAATACATTGGTCCTACTGTGATTTATCCTTCAGAAAAATGAGAAACTAGACAGAGAAAAAATGTTTCAGAAGAAACCACAGTACACCTGTTATTAGATTCTAGCCTTGTTCTTTAGTTTTGGCTTTCTATTATTCACCTACAATGCGACATTGGACCTTTTGCATTTAATTTCCCCCCCCCGCCCCCTCAGTGGGAAACAATTTCCTCGAATGAGCCTTCCTAACAATGTGGGGTTTGATGAAATATACACCATCAAACACATGTCTTCTACAATGCTTTCTCTGAAAGATTTTGAGGAAAGGGGGAATGTAAAGGAAAATTAAAATATCAGGACCACTCCCACACTCCTTATGCATAAAGGAAGGAGGCTAAATCATGCAACAGGCCTTTCCAAATGAACAGCTGTTCCTAGCATTGTGCATCAGGCCAGATCCTTAGGAAAAGATAAAGGGTTCAGGCACCTGCAAAGGACTGCCCTAACACTTCGTTCACAAGGAGATTCTTTGCTGACTGCCCATAACACACAAATTGTACCTTCGGGTTTGCAGGTGAAATCTGCCTCCTAAAAATAAAATCTGTTCAATCCCACAGTTGACTGCGGGTTTGCCTCCCCAAGTTCACGACATAGACAAAACAAGATCAAGTATTCTTCTGCCAACCCAGGGACTCCTGCATCATTGATGCTCCCTTCACTCTCCCTTTCTCTTCCAACATTCACCTTATCTTATGTACAATGTAGATTGCCTGGGTCTCACTCCTGGCCCACCCCGTCCCTTCTCTTTCTTTCTCTCCGTATGCCCTGTCTTCTTGAAAACCTGAACTCCCAAATCCTGCTTCAGAAAAACAGCCGGTGATTTGTCTGTGGCTTGCATTTGCCCTGGGAATGTCCTCAAACTTGGGCTAAAAAAATCTCCCTTGAGGAGACCTTTGCCTCAGCTGCTTATTTTGGGTTGTCAGTGATGATGTGGTGATGCACGTCTCGCCCTCCATCCTAGCTGTTACTCTGTGAGCCCACAGGTTCCAACGTGATGGCAGTTGTACTGTTCCGCCATTCACACCCAAAGTTCTCCCAGGTGGGAAATCCGTCTTGCTGCTGAAGAGGTGTGCTCACGTGGTTCTTCCGACTGCTGTTACTTCAAACTGGCCAAGGACCTTGTACTCAAAATCTTATCTTCACATTTTTTCATTTCCCCCACTCTCCTTTGTCTACAGATTTATAAACCTGCGTTTTATAGTTTCGAGTTTATTACTGCTCAATTCATATTTTTAACTCTTCTGTCAAGCTGGTTGCCTTAGGTATTTTTCCTCAATTTAGGATAATGTGCTGTTTCCTAATGCCAGTTTCGTACACACTCTTGCAGGGAATGAACGCAGCAGGAGCACCCCTGCAGTGCCTTCACGAGATCAGGAGAATTTTGATACCAAATGTCACGCACAACGTTTCATCAAAGGGTAATCACAAGCCAAAGTCTTCCAAATGTGGATAACAAAAGCCAAAACCAAATGGCAGAGCGGTGTTAAAGCTGGAGATTTTAGAAAAGAAAGACACTGGGGTTTCATGGCAGGATCCTTGGGTTTAATGAGGACAGGATCACTGGCTGGCTGAGCACTGCCAGGGGAAGTGGTGGGAAGGGCCAGTGCCAGCAGGTTCATGGAATGGACATTTGGTGACATGGTCAAAGAGAGCCAGAAGCATCTTTAGGGAGCATCCTGGGTGGGGTTCTCCAGGCTTTGGCTAACCATGAGTCACTCTAATAGGATACCGGACTCTGCCCCCTGCCAGGTCCTAAGTTGTAGAGACTGAATTTGAGAGAGAAAGGATGTGAGCAGCAAGGTGCCTGTTCTGTGCTGGTGCCGCCACTGCCCATCCTCAGCAGGCCTGAGTCCAGGCTGCCCCAGTAGCTGCTCAGGTTAAGCAGTCAGTGAGGCAGTAAAAAGCCACAGATTTAATTCATTAAGCCCCTGAAGCACCAGCCCAGCAAGTCAAATTCCCACTTAATTTCTTTTAACTTCTCATCCTGGTCTGGTTAATAGGAGGGAAGGTAACTCTCGGTGCATCCATCCCATGGAAGTTGGTTTGGAACATCCAGAATCCTGAGCTACCTTGGGAGCCAAGCTTACCACTGGCTGCATCGAATGGTCAATTGGTGACGGGAAGCCCACGCCAAAGTGCTGACAGTGTGAAGATGCTCGGGAAGAAGGCCAAACATTAGAACTTGCTCTTCAGAGAGGCTTTTTTGCAGAAAACTGTCAAATTTTCCATCATGGGTTGAAACCTAGAGGCAGGAGGCTGAGTTACGATGTGAGCCTCTCTCTTAACTCCACCACCTCTTCCAGGACATGATCTACCCCCCAAAGAAATCTTAGAGCAGGAGGATTTGAGAAAGCGAGTGAGAAGTGCTCTTGGTTCGGGGTCCAGGGCATGATTAGAAGTCTCAGGTGTTCAGGAATCTCCGTTCCCAGAGAACCAACTACACTCTTGTCCCAGATCCCATCACTCGTCAGTGCTGCGACTCTGGGAAAGTCACTTTAAAATCTCTGAATTTCTTTCCGAAACTGTAAAATATGGGTTGTCGGCCCTCTAGGGGCTGTGTCTCCGAGATGACAGGAACTAGCATATAACTCTGAGTTGAAAGCATCACACCAGTGGGAAAGGATGAAGTGAACCAACATTCTCCACTGCCCTGGAGCCCTCCAAGGTTCCTCTCTCTGTATTCAACCACTATCAAGTGTCTGGATGACTCTTTCACACATTTAAGGATTGAATAGCTTAGGGTAGAAGTCCCCGGCCTTTTTGGCAGCAGGGACCAGTTTCATGGAAAACTATTTTCCCACAGATCAGCGGGGTCAGGGGTGGGGGATCTGACAGTCGGCAGACCTCAGACAGTGAAGCGAGCAAGCAATGATGAGCGGCTGTAAACACAGATGAAGCTTTACCTGTTGCTCACCTGCTGTGGTGCTGCCCCATTCCTAACAGGCCATAGACCAGTACCAGTCCCCAGCCAAGAGCTTGGGGATCAAGGGTTTAAGGCACTTGTGATGCACCAATCTTCCTAAAGCTTTGCAGGTATTTAATCATTTTTAGATATATTAGCATTTCCACATCTCGGAAAAGGGAACCTGGGCACAGAGGGGTCTGTGTAACTTCTCCAGCACCATGCAGGCTCTAAGTTGCATGTGAGGCCAGGCTGTAAGGCACCAGCTCCTGTGCTCCTAGTCACTCTGCCTGCTGCCCTTCTGAATTGTCCCATCTAAACAAAAGTATTGGCCTACTGTGCAACCAGTCCACTTGGTTTTAAGTGTGATCCACATTGAAGATCTTGCTTAAGTCCTACTCTGATTCAAGTTACTTTGCAAGAAGTGGGAAAATGAGATTAAAAGTCTGTAAATTATTCCCAATTTCCCTATGGTCTTCTGCCAGCGAGATGTCAGGAGCTCTCTTTATTGCAATACATTTCCTGGGATCTTTAAGTATAAGATTATAAGAACAGTTCCTCAAGAGTCAAGAAAATGTCTCTTTTTTCCACCAACCAGTGGGTCAGAGTTAACCTGGAAATGACTACACAAGAGAATGTACCCCGTACACCAATCAACTGAAGGAACAGTGGGAATTCAATTATTAAGTTCATTCAAGAATAACGATTCTAGTTGATTCAATGTCCCATATTTAAGACAAAATTAGCCGATTGTTAAAAGTGAGTTAAAAAGGATTTCTTCCTCAGATGGCATTGCCAGATTTTAAAAACTAATAGACATTTATGTAGAACAGTTTTGAATTAACAGAAAAGTTGAAGACAATAGTGCCCAAGCCAAGGTTTTCATAGCCCCTCCTCCCAGTTTTCTTTTCTATGTTATTATTTCAAAATGTTAAGGGGGTACAAATGTTTTTGTTACATGCATGAATTGTCAGGGCTTTTAGCGTGCCAGTCACCAGCTGAAACACATCTTAAGATAGTGTGCTCCCTTGCTACAGTGATTGAACCAATGCTGTTGTATTCTTGTTAACAAAGGCAAAAATTGGCACTGTGATTTCCTCTGTATTGCACAATAGATTTGAGGAACTCGTGTCCTTCATCAATATTACCAAAGAGCTTCACGTGCCAAACATCACCTGCGCTGGATCTGTTAACCCGTCTCCCCTTTGGCCCGAACCTCTGGCAATCATTAACCTTCGCTTTAGCATTACAGTTTTTCCATCCTAGAATTTTTCATAGTCGGAGTCATAACATGTGCAGCTACTTCAGAGTGACGTCTTTCCCTGAGCAGTAAACATACAAGGTTTTTCTCCTATCTTTTAGTAGCTTAAATAGCTCAATGATTTTCACCACTCAATAATAGGCCCACTGGAGTGACATCACAAGTTTTCTTAGCGCAGTTGCCTGCTGAAAGATATCTTGGTTGCTTTGATGAATAAAGTTACCAAGTACCTTCCTGTGTAGTTTTGGTGGGTCTTCTTTTCTTTTTTGTAGATAATAATTTCTTCATTTACTTGGGTAAATACTTAGGATTAAGATCACCTGCTTGTATGGTAAGACTGTTTTCCTTTGTAAGAATTTGGTAGAATTCAACAGTGAAACCATCTGGACCTGGTGCTTTTGTTTTTTTCTTGGATAAGGTATTAGCTATTGATTTGATTTCTTTTTAAATTATTTAATTTCAGATTAATATAAGGGCATATATCCTTAGGTTACATTTCTTTTGTTACATGAAGTCTGAGTTGTAGTTGAGCCTTTTTCTGGCAATAAACACACATCTATGCAGATTACCTGTTTCTCCTTAGGTGAGTTTTGGTAGTTTGTTCCCTTGAAGGAATTGCTCCATTTCATCTAAGATATTATGTTTGTGGCCATAGATCTGTTCAAAGAATTCCTTTATTATCATTTTAGTGTCCATGTGACAGTAGTGATAACTCCTTTTTCTGCATCTTCTTTTTATACTTTGTTAATCACAAGCTTCTCTGTCCAGCCCTTCCCCATTCCCTCTTTTCCTTCCCTCACACGTGTCATCCTGAAGTTCAGGTCACACCCAGGCAATGAGACCTTTGGTCCTTCCCCCTCTCTAAATCTCTCCAGCCACCCCCCCTCTTTCTCCACATCACCCTGGTTTCTGCCCTAAAGGCTATAGCTGTGACCCTTGCCAGGAAGCCCTGGATGTTCCAGGAAGGGAGCTGGGCCCACCCTGCTGGAGGGGCCCCCAGCAAGTCTGGCTCTGCTCTGGGCACCTCCCGTGACAGGTCTGTCCCTGCACTGAGGGGCTCTGAGCAGCCACAACTGTTCTCTTCCCTCCAGATGTCAAGACGTTCTT
>CAUYRH010100252.1:0-26822 GCA_963574655.1 Perodicticus potto | reverse complement strand
AATTTTAATACTATATGAAACTTTTATTCAGTATTATATTTTCCTTTCTGTTTTATTCTATTATTGTCAAAAATACAAAAAAAGTTATGTCTTTTAACATGGTAAGTCCCTCAACAAGTTTATAGTCATGGCTTTATGATGCTACCTTTTAGATTAGACCAGAGAAGAAAGGCATTATAAACAGAAATAGAGTTATGCTGTCATATATTTAGCTCATACTTACTTTTACTGGTGATCTTTATTTCTTAATGAGGATTTGAGTTACTGTCTAGTCCTCTTTCATTCAGTTTGAAAGACTTTTGCTAGTATTTTTATAGGGTAATTCTTCTATCAATGAATAAATTCAGGTTTTTGCCTTGGCATATCTTCACATTTGCTACAGTTTTGAAGGGTAGTTCTGCTTCATATAGAATTGTTGGTTACCTGTTTTTTTATTTTTTATTTTTATTTTTTCTCCTCCATCTTGAAAATTGCATCCCATTTGCTTCTGGCATCCATAGATTCTGATAAGAAGTCCAGTGTTCAGCTTATTTTGACTCCCTTCTCTGATGAATCTCTTTGTCTTGCTGCTTTCAAGACATTCCTGTCTTGGGATAGTTCGGCCATGATATTTTGAGATGTGGATCTCTTTAAGCTCATTTTACTTGGAATTTATCGAACCTTTCTTGTGTAGATTAGTCTTTTTCTTCAAATTTGGGATATTTTCAGTCATAATTTCTTCCATTTTTTTTCTCCTTTCTTGTTCCTCTCTATTTTGGGGTCATCAATTTGTTTGAACATGGACTTGCTTACTGGTTTTTTACATGTCTGCAAGGCTATGTTCTTTTTTCTTTGATCTTATATTTGCTATTCCACATACTGGATAAGCTCAACTTACCTATCCTCAAGTCCACTGATTGTTCTGTTGCAATATGCTGTTGAGTATATCTAGTCAATTATTTATTTGAGTTGTCTTCCTTATTTCTTTCCTGTAACACAAGCTATTGCAAGTGCAGGGAACCATGGTAGGGTCTATTATTTGCCTCTAGAAAAATTGAAGCAAGCTAACCTAGCTCTGGCTGCTGCTTTTGTAAGGAATAGCACAGACCTTTGTTTCTGTTCCAGGACTCTTTTGTCTTCTGCTAGCATTGCAAATCTTGAAACACTGACAGCCTAATTGTTACCTAAAAGTAGGCAAAAATACTATATTTTATATAATTTTTGAGTTTTGGCAACAATGATGGGTTGCTCACAGAGACATGGGTCTCCAGAATAGAAAGAGTGAGGGGCCCTACAGGATGTATTAGGGGCTATGAAAAAACCCTTCAGCATCTGGTAGTAAATGTTCTAGCCCTACTGGTGGGGTGGGAGGAAGGGCCACTCACTGTTCTACCTGTTAATGAGTGTTTAGAAGCCAAATGATGAGAAGTAGGATTGAAACAAATCTCTTGCCTGGCTCATAGTGGCTCATGCCTATAATCTTAGCACTCTGGGAGGCCAAGGTGGATGAATTGTCTGAGCTCAAGAGTTCAAGACCAGTCTGAGCAATAGTGAAATCCCATCTTTAAAAATAGCCAGGCATTGAGGTGGTCACCTGTAGTCCTAGCTTCTTGGGAGGCTGAGGCAAGAGGATCACTTGGGCCCAAGAGTTTAAGGTTGCTGTGAGCTGTGACACTATGGCACTCTACCAAGGGTGACAAAGTAAGATGCTGCCAAAAAAAAAGAAAGAAAGAAAGAAACCAAACTACTGAATGGTTTTTAAGTTCATTCTGCCCTAAATGGAAAGAGGAAGGAATATTGTAATAAAAATGGGAAGTCTAGGAAGGACTTTAGTCAAAAGGTGATAGGACTGGTGGGGGGCCCAAAACTGGAACACTTGGGATTAGTAGCACAGATATAGAGCTTTGGATACTTTTAAACATGCTGACATTCTTTTGTTAAATTGTGGAGGTCAGCTACTTAAAACTGAAAGTACATGAAAAGCCTTACTGGAACCAAGTAGTTCTTTCTCCTATAGCCTTGATGACTTCTTTGCCCGCTATCACATCTGCACTCTCATCTGCTTCAAGAAAAAAGGTAAGTCACTCAAACTTTTACTTCTGTTTGGACATAGGAATTCAGGTCACTCAGGGTGGCAGAAGTTTGACAAAGATTGCACATAGAAACTGAAGTGATATGGGAAGGGGCAGGGAACCAGTAAGATAGAGCCCCTAAACCTGGCAGGCCTCAGATCCTAGAGGTACACAGGGAGGACATGAACACCAATCCTCCGGCTAGAAGCCAAAGGAGGAAAAAACCTTTCCTGCCCACCCCAGGCCAGTCTCCATTATCTTTCTGCCCTCCCCAAGCTCCTAGCTGGGACGAAACATTATCTCCTGGTAGTTGTAGCTGTGACTGTAGCTCCCGAAATGTACATGCTCAATGCTTTGATGTGTGTTCCCTTGGGGGAAAGTGCCTGAATTTCAATGGTAGGGTTTGAGCAAACTGTGCAGCAAGAAACAAACAGACAGACAGACAAAACAACAGTTAAGGCGACCTTTAGGGTGAAGCCCTATGGGGTCAATTTGACATACTTTGTTATGAAAATATGTAACACCATTTGTACATAAAATTATGTACTATAAATGCTCCTGAAGTGTGACGTAATTTAAATTTTTGGCCCCTCTAAATCTCATGTTGAAGTCTGATTCCCAATGTTGGAAGTGGGGCATACATAGTTGGAGGTGTTTGGTTCATGGGGTGGCTCTCTCATGACTAGCTTGGTGTCCACCCTGCAGTAATGAGCAAGTTCCTGTTTTGTTAGTTCACACAAAATTGGTTGTTTAAAAGATACCAGTGCATCCTCTCCTCTTTCTTGCTCCTTCTCTCACCCTGTGACACACCTGCTTCCCCTTTGCCCTCTACCACGGTTGTAGGATTTCTGAGGCCCTCAGCTGGAGCAGGTGTGGGGGCTGTGCTTCTTGTGAGGTCTGCAAAATCATGAGCCAAATAAACCTCCTTTCCAGCTTCAGTTATTTCCTTTATAGCAATGAAAACAGATTAACACAAAATATCAGAAGAGATTTTGTTGTTTAGGGCTTTACAAAAAATGCTAGTGGGACAAAGTACCCCACTATTTGCAACCAATAGGACAGTTAGCATTTAGCCTCAGTGCCTTTTCCCTCTGATGTCTAGAACTTTCACTATACAGGTGATGTCCAGCTAATTGGCAAGTCTGCAGTCTCATTCTCAATGGGCCTGGCTGTGATGCTATCATCCCTCAGCCAGGAGGAGTGGTTAGCAAACTCCAGAAAATTCAGGGACAATTTCTTAGGACAATGTGGGTGAATTTCCAATGCTCAGTTACTTCAAAAATCAATCAAATACTTCTGTCTTTTTTCATCCCACTGTTACCAAAGAAAGATCCAGAGTCTTACAGGGATTATTTAAATATTGTAGGCAGTATATGCCTCACTGAACAGTCTTTCTTGTTAAGTGAAAATAGTGTGCTCAGAAAATTAGCTAACCAGCTAATATGGATCCAGCTTCATATTGGTATTTATTTTATTTTATTATTATTTTTTTTATCTTGGTATTTTATGATGGGTGGCAGCTGCTCCTTTACAGGAAACTTACCTCTGCCTCCTCTCCCTGAGGTGAAATTGCTGGCTCAGTGGGGCACCCAGATTCACAGAGGTTCCCCTCAACTCCTGCGCCTGGTTCACTGATGGTTCAGCCACACCGAAACTAGGTGCACCCTGGGACTGCTGTGGCTGTTTAACCTCAGTCCCAACTACATAGTACTGGAAATGGGCATGGTGTATAAACCTCAAGGTCATACTCCCAGCTCAGGCCAACATGCCCCTTGGTATTTTTATTGACTGTTGTGCTGGTCTAGCCATTTCAGTTGTGACTTGAACGTCCGTAGGTAGGTGAATTAAAGATATTCTTTTTTGTGGTCACAAACTGGAAACAAATCATGGCTGCTGACATTGTGGTCCGGGCTAATTTATGTGACCCATGTATCCTCATTGTCCTGTACTATAGATGTCCATGGTGAGAGTCTGTTTCTGACTGAAATGAAGCTGCTGCTCACACCTGCAAGCCCCATAGTCGTTCCCTCATCACCCAGATGTGTTATCACATTGGGATGCGGCAACACATCACCGCAGGCTCTGAGGTTACGTGCCTGATACTGGGGCTACCACTGCCTGCTAGATTTGGGCTTCCTGCTGATAGATGACTTATTTTCTCAAGATGAAGGGGGACACGTTGCAGGGGTGGTGGCCCTGCCTGCTCTTAGAAGATGGACTATTTTGGACCTTTGATCTTCCTCAGCACCTACTAGGTACTTATGATGTCACAGTACTTTTGACTGTTTTTCAGGCTATGCTATTGTGTTCCAGTCCATAACACTTGCACCATTGAAAATAATCTGCATTGTATATTTTGTTCTCTGGATCTTCTGCAATCAGATAATGATGTTCTTTTTGCCACAAAAGCCATCCAGCAATGAGCCAGTGGTCAAAGTACTGAATGGACATTCCATGTCCCCTACTATCTCTAGATTGGGGTGTTGTTGAGCATTGGGAAGACTTCTGACTCTTCCACCCCAACTTCCTTCACCCCACATACCTCAGTAAGAGTGTGAATGAGGTCGTCCCCAGAAAGGGATTCTCGCATCTCAGATACTTCCTGGGAAAAAATTTCAAAGCAGGAAGAGAGGTTGTATTTCACCTAATGTGCACAGTATATAACATGCCACCTGGGTGAGGAGCTCTTCTACAAATGGAACTTTACCCTGCAGGTGAGAACAATGTAACCTAAAAATTGTACCCTCATATTAATTTGAAAAAACAAACAAACAAAGAAAAACCAAAGTATGAATAGAGGATAACTGGAGAAAAGATAAAGTTGTAAGTCCTACCTACTGGGATTGGGTGTACTAATTTTGTGGGGTCATAGGGAGAGAAAAACTCCTGGCACAGGGAGAGGAGAAATTAGATCCAAGAAGGCATGGGGGTGGTGGTGGGAAGAGACGAATCTCTTTGTCCTCTAGATTTGGCACTGCTGCCTGCGTCAGTTGGCAGCTGCACCTGCCAATCTGACCTGGGCCTGAGTTTGTCCTCTCAGTTTGCCTGATATAAAAACAAAAAAATGAACAAAAACCCATAGATAGGCATGGCAGGCTTGACCTATGCTGCTGTGTCTGATGTGTCAACAGCAGTTCCCTGACGTGAACGCACACGAACTCAGCCTTATTCCAGTCTCACTGATCACAGCTTTCTCAGACGCCTGGGTGGGCCTTGGGCTGTGCCATGGGCAACTGCAAGGCTGCAGTTCCTCAGTGAAGCTACCCAGTAGCTTAAAAAGATACTATAATGGCAATCAAATCAACTTCAAAGGCAAATTCTAAATGGAGTGACTGAATAATGACTTTTTGTATTATTCTTATACATGGGGAGAAGAATGGGCCCTGAACTGTCTGTCCACTGGGGCTGGAGGTTGATTTTTAGGCCCATCTTTTGTCCTGTGTAATTATTTGAAGTCTTGCAGCATCTCTTCCATCACAGTCTTTTGATTAAGACGGTTATACAGGCCCATCTGGATTCAAGGATCAATGTCACTAAATGAAGTATGTGAGGAATGAAATATATATTGACACAGTCATCTTTGTAATATACAATCTGCTACACTTTATTGTGATGGTGTTTTATTTTCACTTGGACTGAAATAGCCTTCAGTGATTCCTCCACATTCAATTATAATGAATCTAATTTTAAATTAGATTTCAAATCTAATTGTATTTGATTATTGTTGTGCTATTTATTTATATCTCTTAAATTGCTCCTTTAATGCTCCTGGTGTTGTGTGATTGAAATATTTTCATTATTAAACCCCACCCCTTGGAACGTGTACTGTATTTCAAGTGAATTTTGTTTTATTCTTGGCATTATACAAAGAATTGGGAACAGTGCCTGATGTATACTAGGTACTCAATAAATTTTTTTTTAGGAATAAATAATAAGGGCTAGGTCAGCTTTCCATCAGCAGTCAACAGATAAAGTCCATAATCTAAGAGCCAAAATTGAAGGTGGCTTTCTTAGCCATTAAGAGATCAAAAATACTCAAGAATGTCAAGTAAAAACTTGCTAAAGTTCAAATGATGTATCCACTGCCATGAAATGTTGGACCATTAAACTCAGCAGAAAAGGTTCTTTATGACCTAAAACTATTTTATTAGCATGTAAATGTGTACAGAAGTTTTATTTTTCAGCTCTTAGCACTGGGATCTAACTATGATACATTGACCAATGAGATTCTTCTTCCTTCAATAGAGCTTTAAATATATATAAAAAAATCTCATTTATATGATCATCTGTAATAATCCTACAAACTCCACAGACAAATTAATAGACTCGTTTTAAATGATTTACTTGTTCTAGGTCATTAGATTTTAAGTGGTACTGATTTGATTTATACATATGTAGTATTACTGTTTTTTCGTCTTTAGTTCTAATCCTGACCAAGATTTAAATTATGTTTTGTGATCTAGTGCAGTTGTGAAAGACAAAATGTATTTTCAGTCTGTGCTCAACCACTGGTGGAACTGGCATCTATCCATGCAGAGTGATTTTAGTTGCATTAGGATAGTTATTTTAACTAAAAATACTCCCCCCATTGAGTTATTGATTATAATAGGAGTGGTAATTGCCATCATTTTAGTAGCAGCTAGCATGCATTTAATTTTTGCTGTGTGCTAAGCTGTTCCCTGAATGTTTGCTCTTCTGAGCACATATTTTGTTAACATAGAACAAAGTATTTGATATCTTTTATTCAATAATTAGAGATAAAGTTTAAAATGTCAATGTTCCTTCCAAAAGTGATTCAGTTTCATCGTAGGTCTTTCTTCTTTATCTGCTTTATAGAAAACCTCCAGGTCCCAGTTGTTTAAAATTTTCATTGAAAGCTTTGTTCTTATCTGTCACTGTTCCGGCATTTTTGCACCCACCCCTGGCCAAAATTTGCTCAACTTTATTTTTCCATTAGAACTGTGTAAACTAAATCAATTGAGATATCTATGGTGCTCACCTATTGTTAATGGCGTTAACAGTTTTTCCTAAATAACACAATACTTTTTATAAAGTTATTTATTGAAGTAGAGCAAAGGTACAGAAAAATGATTATTAGAACTCTCACAAGTGAATGATTATTAGAACTCTCACAAAGTGAATATCCCTGGGTAACCATGATGTAACCCAGTAATAGAATGTTCTCAGCATCCTAACCCCTGCCATGTACCTCCAAGTCACCACTCCCTCCTTATCTAAAGATAACCACAAACATGACTTGAAATGCCGCAGCTTAGGTTTGTTTATTTTTGAACTTTTTGTAAAAAGAACAATAGCAATTTGATTTGCATTTGTTTGTGACTTATTTTGCTCAATGTTACATGAGGTGACTTCATAAAGTTCTTGGAAAATAGAATTGAAAGATAAGACTAGAAATATAAACTTAATTTCTCAACATAAGCTTTATTCTATGAAACACACTTTTGTGAGAGGTGATACAAGCCATTTAGTCCATCTCTACAGGATTGAGGGTCCTGGTAATTCAACCATATCAATGCAGTCTATTTTACATTATTAACTTAAGGAAAATGAATGCCATTTAGGGATTTTTAAGATTAGAAAACAAAAAAGTCAGAAGGAGCCAAATTAGCACTTTAAGGTGGATGCCCAATGATTTACCATGAAATCTCTTGCAAAATTGATCTTCTTTGATGACAGAAATGGACAGGAGCCTGTGATGAGGAAGGACTCTCTCATGAAGCTTTCCTGGATGTTTTTCTGCTTTGGCTAGGTTTCTTAAAACACTCATACAATAGAATAATATCAAGCAGATGATATTATTCTTTGTCTTTCCAGAAAGTTAAAAAAGCAAAATTCCTTGAGCATCCCAAAAAAACTATTGCCAGGACCTTTGCTTTTATTTATTTATTTATTTTTTTGAGACAGAGCTTCAAGTTATCACCCTGGATAGAGTGCAGTGGCATCACAGCTCACAGCAACCTCCAGCTCCTGGGCTCAAGCTAGTCTCTTGCCTCCGCCTCCCAAGTAGCTGGGACTACAGGTGCCCACCACAACGCTTGGCCATTTTGTGGTTGCTGCCGTCATTGTTGTTTGGCGGGCCAGACTGGATTCAAACCCGCCAGCTCAGCTGTACATGGCTGGCGCCTTAGCCCGTTGAGTCACAGGCGCTGAGCCAAGGATCTTTGCTTTTGACTGATCTGATTTTGCTTTGACCGGACCACTTCCACGTCTTGGTAGCCGCTGCTTTGATTGTGCTTTGTGTTTAGGATTGAGCTGTGAAAGCCATGTTTCATATCATGGTACAATTCTTTGAGGAAATACATTAGGATCTTAATGTATTAATTGTAAATTAGTACAATTATTTGAGGAAATACCTTAGGATCATAATACCTTATGATCTCACTTGTTTACAATTTTCATTGAAAGCTTTGTTCTTGTCTGCAGCTTATTTGGTTCCAACAGTTTGGTACACACCAAGTGGAAAATTTGTTAGCTATTGTTGATGCTTTTAATCATCAGTCCCCTTCATTTAGGGCACCAACAAGATGAGTATTTTCCTTAAAAATTGATGTTGGTGATCTACTGCTGCAGGCTTCATCTTCAACATCATCTTGTCCCTTCCTAAATGAGTTATTCATTTTCATTGCTGATTTCATTGGAAGCATTTTCCCCATAAACTTTTCATAAAGCAGTAACATTTTTACCATTCTTCCATCTGAGCATCACAATAGATCTGATGTCCGTTCTTGCTTCAGTGTTAGCAGACTTCATATTGTTCTGGGATCTTTTCAAATTGATATCTTATTTTTCTTAGTGCCTGAAATTACTTCCTGTTCTAGGTCATTATAACAAATTGTGATGAGTTTATTTTGGTGCAATTTTTTTTTGAAATCCATGCATAGTTTTTCAGATGTTCATTTTAACCCATTTTTTGAGGTCCCTTTGTATTTGTGATTCTCATGCTCAAGCTCATATTGTGGTATATATATTAGTAATTCATTCATTTTCATTTCTAAGTAGCATTCCATTGTATTATATAAATATACTACACTTTATTTTACCCAATTCAAGTACTGTTGAATATGTGGGATTTTCTAGTTTGGGGCTATTAAATATCACAACTTTGAACATTCTCATACAAATATGTTAGTACCCATATAGGAATGAGGTTGCTAGATCATTATATGCTGAGTTTTAATAGATATTGGCCCCAAATGATGAATTAATTTACATTCTTATTAGCAGTGTGAGAATTTCAGTTGTTCATAATATTCAACACTTACTCCGTCAATCTTTTAATTTGAGTCATTCTGCCTGAATGGTAAGTGGTATCTTTATGTGGCTTTAATTTGCATTGTCCTAACGACTAATAAAGGTGACCACTTTTTCCTATGCTTATCAACCATTTGGATATCTTTTTTGTGAAGTCTTTTGCCAATCCTTCTATTAGTTTGTATGACTTCTTCTTAAATTGCATTAAAAGTTCCTAGTACATTATGTTATGTTAATATGTTATAGGTAGGAGCCCTATGTTTTCAGTCTCCTACATTTTTTATGAATAGAAGTTTTTATTTTTAATACGGCCTAATACTATGTACATTAATCTTTTCCTTTAAGTTCATTCTTCTTGTGTCTTTTCCTACCTGAGCTTGTGAAAACATTTTCCTTTTCTCTCCTTTAAAAGCCTTAGGGTTTTATCGATAACATGTAGATCCACATGGAATATTTTCATTACAACTGCACTGAGATAGTAGATATAATGATGATTATATAGAAGCTGCCATTTTTTTTTGTTTGCTAGGCCGGTGACACTCTGGGTTTTTAATTCCCAAAATAATACTGCAATGTAGATGTTATTATCTATATTTTAAAGATAAGAAAATTGAAGCTCAGAGCGTTCTTCAATTAAGTTTCTGTTGTTCCCTGTCTTATTCCAGAGACCACGTGTTAATCATCTCACTCTATTTCCTTAAAGCACTTCCCGCTTGTGAGCGGTGCCTAAGTAAAAGCCTTAAAATCTGTATAGATGTCCTAAAAGTAAGAACTCCAGTTGCATGAGAAAGAAATCAAGTGACTAAAATAAAAATTAAAAAGCAACATTTGGTGGAACATTAAAAGCAGCACATTAATAAAATATAAAAAATAAAAATTGGAAAATTCCACTGAGATCTCAGAAAAAAGGAAAATGGATCAAAGGGATTAGCAATAATAGAGGCTGACAAATGAAATCATTAATGGACTGCTTAAATCTGCAAAGCGTTGTTGAAAAGCAAGCAAGAAAGAGAAGGAGCAGTGAAAATTGATGAAAGTCGGGACATAAGTAATTCTGAGTGTTATCATTTTATAGCTCAGCTTTCTAAGCTCACACTCAAGGGGCTGCTTATTTCCTTGTTATTACTTTGTTTTCACTCAGGTAAGCTCTCTTCCAGAGAGGGGAAATGGTTCTGTTTCTGGCATATCAGCTATTGTCAACATTGCAAAATGGAAAGGTTGTATTTTATCTCACTAGTACAATCAGAATATTGCTTTCTATTCAAAGATTTTTAAAAGAGGTCTTCTATTTCAATGGGTAAACATCAGTGAAATAGAGAACTCTGAATAAAAAATGAAAATGTAAATACAGCATAATATCATAACTCTCTTACTCATTTTTAGCATGTCATTGCTCTGTTTCAAAAAGAAAAAAAAAAGTCATCCCCCATAGTGTCCAAGGGGAAACTCATAACGATGTCTTTGAATTAGAAGAAAGATTCCACATGGCCAACTAGTTATTCTCTTACCCATTTATTAGTTTTTAATGATAAGTTTAATATTCTTCTCCATTCTGGGCATCTTTATATTGCTTTAGTTGCAAAAAGAGTGTTATTAAATTAAATTTTCTTTAGTAGCACTGCCATGTTTGAAAGAATCACAGCTACAAACTGTATTGCTTACTATGGTCTAACCTTTAAATAATCCTTAACACACTGCTTTATCTGAATTGTTAATGATGGGCTTATAGAGAGGATGTTGAAATAGTTAAGGGACGTAAGATGTTATCACTTTGTTATAAAACGTTATAAATATGAATACAGACATCATCACTACATCAAATATTTAAGCATGTGACACTACATGATTATAATTAAAGGACATTTTGTGAGACTTGACCATGATTTGTGAGGAAAAAAATATACTTGTGGAGTGGGATATATTTTTATGAGGAATTTTTTTTTTTTTGAGACAGAGTCTTGTTTTGTCACCCAGGTTAAAGTGTAAAGCCTCATCATAGCTCACTGCAACCTTGAACTCCTAAGCTCAAGTGATCCTCCTGCCTGAGCCTCCTAGTTAGCTGGGACTGTAGCCACTCGCCACCACACCAAGTTAATTTTTTTATGTTTTGTAGAGAGGGAGTCTCATCCTTAC
Source organism: Perodicticus potto (assembly GCA_963574655.1). Lineage (NCBI taxonomy): Eukaryota > Metazoa > Chordata > Mammalia > Primates > Lorisidae > Perodicticus > Perodicticus potto. Next base: position 15,366 of record CAUYRH010100252.1, on the reverse strand, counting down.
TCAGGCTGATTTTGAATTCCTGGCCTCAAACAATCCTCTTTCAACCTCTCAAAGTGCTAGGTCAGCACGCCAGCGCATGAGGATATTTGACATAAGAAGTCAGTACTTTCAAGTGAACTTGCTGCTTCTCTTCTCAAAACTGAACACTGCACACTTTCCTGGAGATAATCTATGAGATAATCTTCATTACCCACAACTAGTCTCTTGACCAAGTTGGTGAACTCATTAGAAAAGGTCTAAGTGGAAGAATGGAATGCCAATGGCTGCATTAGCTTTCTCTGAGATAGTCAGGGAAGTGTCTCTATGAAAGGTCTTAGAAAAGAGAAAGAAGTGACGTAGTGAATGAAAATTTAAAGTAGGGATAGGTAGTGTGACAGAGAAATGATGCTTAGTTTTTCTTAATAAGAAATGAGAATGCAAAGAGGAGAGAAATGAATCAAGTTTTAGAGCTCACATGGCTTGGTGGTGCCCAGCTCCTTGCACAAGAGTAGGTAATCTGTTCATCACCCTGAAGTGGTCATCTATGTCTATTGTAAGTATACGAAATGGCTTGAATATAATATAGGTAATTCCCTAGTAAAAAGTTAAATAGTTATTCATTCAAAGATTTATCCATTTAATAGATATTTATTGAGTGCTATTTATGTGACAGGCATATTCAGAATCTGGACATCTAAATAAATATAATTCCTGACCTCAAGGAATTTACAGCTAATAATGGGTATATCTAAGTCAGCAAATCACCATAAAACAATTTTTCTCAGTGCTATAATGGAAGAAGGACCATGGCACTATCTGAATAGAGAGGAAGAATGCCAAATTTCACCTAGGATGGTGGGCCTTACAGAATAGGGGTTGTCTTGAGATAATTTTATGACTTAAGTTGGATATTACCAGATGGGCAGAAATGAGAGAATAATTCCAAATAGAGGTAATCTTTTAAAGAAAATCTAAATATTAAAAGTCTATAATCTGGACTATTTGGTAAAAAATTCCATATTACTGAAAGATAAGTTTCAAGATTCAGGTAGTTCCATGTTGTTGAAAAATTGGTATACAAGCTTGAAGAGTTCAACAGGGGCAGTTTAGAGCAGGAGACAGCAACCAATCAGGAGCCTTTAAGGATGTTCAAGTACATTACTGGCAAATTCTCGGATCTGCATCTAAAAGTTACTAGCAGCTTATGAAGTTATTTTCAAGATGGTGACACCATGAGAAAACATAACAACAAGAGCTGGCATTTGTTGTTTAGTACGAACAAGGTACTCTGAAGTGCTTTCCATGTGAGATCTTATTTAATCCTAGCAACCACCACGCCAAGTAAATTTTATTATTGATTTGGTTTCATAGATGGGGAAATGGAGGCTTTAAGATGTGAAGTAAATGTCCTAAGGTCAGATAACTTGAATATGGCAGAATCAGGATACTCACACAGATAGCGTGCATGCAGGATCTGTGAAATTAAATACAACACTATTATATTCTATAAAGGCTATAGTTGGATGGATACAAAGAAATATGAACATTAAGTAAAAGCCTTTGAAAGGAGAATAAGAAAAAGAAGAAAGAGGGTAATATTTGGGGAATAAAATCAGTAAGAGTTGGCAGCTAATAAGCTATCGGGAGTGACTATGGTGCATGAGTTTAGGCTCACTTTGGAATTCCTGGGTTGAGTCATTCATTAGGTATTCAGCAGCTGCACTATGCCAGGCACCATGTTAGAGCGTTGGACCATAAAGTGTAATGAAAAATTTATAGGTTTGTTTAAGGAAATTTTTATTATTTAAATAATCATTCTATGGAACATGCATTGCTATTGAAGAAAATGGAATTATTTTTGCTTTTGCTTCTATTTTTTAAAATCAAAGCATAAAGAATTTGAGCTAGACTTATAGTCAGGAAAGCCTTAGGAGGAAGTGAGGGTGAAGCCGAGATACACAGCAAGGCTGGTGGGTGGGAGTTACTTGCAGCGGGGCTTTTTGTGACTCTGTTGTCATATAGCACTTGAAGACGGAAGTACATTCAGGAGGGATGCCATAGCATGCTGAGGTCCCTGTATACAAACATTGGTTGGATCATGGCAACCACTGTTTGGCCATTGGGAAAATCCTCCTGACAAAATTTGGGCACTTTCCTGTCCAGGGGACTGAGGATGTGGATGAGATTGTCCAGGGAGTGTGTGAAAGTAAGGAAATATACAAGCTAAGGGCAGGACCATTGTAACACATAAGGACTGTATACAGAAGAAAGGGCTTCACAATTACCAAAAGAAAGGGATGTAAGAGGGAGGAGGAAAACCAGACCGGACAGACAATGGAGACAGACATCTCCAAGTGCCACAGAAAAGGCAGGTCAAGTAAAGACTGAAAACTACTTATTCGCTAACCAGCCAGGTAACGGTGACCTTGGCAAAGACACCTACCGTGGTGTGGTAACAGCAGAAAGCAGATGGGCTGAAGGAAAATAAAAGTTAAGAGAATTTAGACTGGAGCACATATTTGTGCCACTGTTTTGAGTGGCTTGGCTGTGATGGATAGGAGAAGGGGGACTGGAAAAAGGAATCAAGGAAGTTTTTGGTTGCTTGTTCAATGTATATGTTTGTTTGCTGATAAAGAGGCCAGTATAAGCTTATAAGGTTGAAGGGGAGGGGCCATGCAGAGAAGGAGGCCAAAGGGACCTGAGCCTCAGGGACTTGGACGACTGGGACTGGGGAACAGCTGGCTCCAGGCACAAGGGAGGGAAGGGTGCTCACTAGAGGCCTATATTATCTGATCCAGGAGGGGGAAGGTATGTGAACGGATGCTGCTGGGGCTGGTGGTGAACATAAGAGGCAGCAGGTATTAAGTGCTCAGGTCCCAGCCCCTGTGCTATGCTCTGCATCTATGTTACTACTTTTAAAATGCACAACAGCCCCATCATGTCAAGTCCCTTGGGTTAAAGTCATTTTTGAGAGTAACTTTTATGGTCTTTTTAATATTCATATTCTTTCTCTTTCTTATGCAAGTTTTTCATTTATTCACAATTCTCTAATTCTTCTTTAAGTTTGATTTTTGGTAGAAAAATTATAAGTTCTCCTATGATCATTGATATCATCATTAACCAGTATTCCTATGTGTCTTTGGAAGAGTTGAGTTCATGTAGGTTAAAAAAACCTGGACCCCATTAGGGTAGTGTTGCCGAGGTGAAAGGAGATGGGAAATGAACTTGAGAGTGTGTATTGCTAACGTGAGTGTGCATCCTGTTCACTGAAGGGTCTTGTTAGAGCACCCTGAGCCAGGCGTGCCAGGAAGGCATGTGTGACAACATTTGGTAGTGGGGGAATACTCAGAGCTTTTGGCCCACTCAGACCTGTTCCTGCTTCCCAGACTAGCCCTGACAACCCATTTGTCTCCATGGATCCAAGGGAGGAACCAGGAGCTCTGCCAAGAACACGCATCTGTGTTGGTTTTTGTATTACCCTGAGCTAAGTAAACTGTTAATCCAAGTTGAATCTGACGCTGGGATCTAAGCAAAGTGCAAGTGTGTGGCATTCGGTTGTTTGCATGCAGTCCACCGCATCCACCAGTGAAGTCTGCTTGACAGCCATCAAGTTGACATTCATCAACTCCTTTCTCTGTCCCCAAAGCACTTTCTCCAAACATTCACTCTTTCCTTGAGGTTGCTACTTCCCTCTACCACAGGCAATGACTCCTAAAGAGGCTTTTGGACAAGACTCTCAATTTCCCACTCCACTCCCCCTATTAAAAAATTACTCACAGCAAAAGGTTGTGGATAAATAACTAGCGATGTGGCCTTAGGCAGGTCATTTAACCTCCCTCTGCTGGTTTTCTGCTGCATGGGGTTGTTGTGAGTCTAGAAACCAAGTTAAAGAATGCTATATTGACTTTGACTCTCACAACCATATAGTGTTTGTACCAAGTGGAAATGTAAATAAGAGTTAACATCAAGATATCGAATGATGTAAACATTTACTTCAATACCCTTTACCTGCGTCACAAAGAAAATATAAACCATAAGGGATATGTGCTGAAAATGTAGCCAGAAGAAATTCAACATTTATATATTCCTATTATAAAATAATAAAACCAAGAATGAGAGGATGCATGCTCAAAATGATAGAGAATAACCACATTATTGCAGCAGTTTAAAGCAGGAAAAAAAACCCATTAAAAACATTAGCACATTTTTAGCAGGAAAACATAAGCAGCATTCTTATTGATCGACCAAGCAAGGATATAAAAAAATCTATATTATTTAACATAGTTTAGAAATTCTAGTGTAGACATGAGGACATGAGGTATAAAAAAATAAGTTTACTTGTTAGAAAAAGGGAAACAGAATTATAATTATTTTCCAAACTATTACTTTATTGACTGAAAATCCAAAAGAATATATGAAAAAAACTCAAAAAGTAAGAATATAATATAGCTTTGAACCATCAAAAAAAAAAAAAAGTCCATAAGCCCAAATCACCAATTTGAATAGTCACTTATTTATTCCATGAACACTAGACTGCCAACAAAATAATTGAATATAAAAACTCCATTATACAAGTAATGCAGGACAGAAATAATAAAGCTTTAAAGGAGAATGAAATAGATAAATCCCAGGTAAATGTAAAAAAAAGAGAAGTGGTAGTTAGAAGCATGTACCGTGGAGCAAAGACAAGACAGGTCAGCCTTGAACTCCATCTTTAACCTTCATCAGCCAAGTTAGCCCTGGCTCAGTGAATTTCCACCTACACAGCAAATGCAGTTAGATCGTTTCAACCTGTACTCTATCTTAGAACATTTGGGTAGTTTATGATATTTTTGACAAAGAAAGCTTTTAAATTTTTAATTAGTCAGATCTCTAAATCTTTTTTTATGTGTTTGCTCTTGGCATTACTTTCCATCTCTCTCCTTGGAATCTTCTTTTTTGGCTCTCTTCCTAGGTTGTTTTCTTTTGTCTAGGACGAGAAATCTTTATTTGTCCATTTGCTTTTCTCAAGAGAAGTTTTACACCACTTTCTCCACTAATTGAGATATGAGTTTATGTTCTGTCACCTTGAAGGACAAACTTTTTATTGTAATACCCTACACAGGGAAGGTTTAGGTTGAATCAAAAACTAAAAGACAAATAACACCTACTTTTAAAAGTATTTTATCTCAAAATTTCTCTCTCTTTCTCTCACACACACATACATACTCCCGTTGGTTTTATTTTCTTAGGGTTGTTTTCTCATCTATCCATGTTATACTGACATAGACTATAAATTTTGCACGACAGATGAAATTGTTTTTAGAATAAGATAAAATAAAAATAAATAACAATATCAGAATATTCTGCCTGAAGATAAGCAAAAAGCTGCTCTAGCTATGTCTTCAAGGGAATGACCTTGAAAATTTCATTACCATATAAGAGTTTATCAAGAGATACAGAAGAGCTTACAGAAAATGTGATTCTTTCAAACTATGGTGGGAACAATGGTGCTGATCCCACTTATACTGATATTTTCCATGACCTTTGCTCACCCCACCCTGTTGTTATTGTTCAGTCTTCAGAAGATTGGACAATGTCTGTGTAGTATGTTTTATCTTGGTTTGCATAAAGTTCACCTGGAAAAAAAATGCTAAAATGCAGACTCTACAGCAATACTTTTGGAAATTCTGATTCATAAGGCTTGGGGAAAGCTAAGAATTTAAATTTTTAGAATAAATCCCCCACCACAACTACCATGATTCTAGCACATGGAATACACACCAAACTTTAAGCAACTATACTTACTGGTATTTTTGTTATAGTTGCAGGAATGTAAATAGTGAAATTAACATAATATTAAAATTTTCATTTGTTTGTTTCTACTTTGACAGACCTTGATTTTTTTTTCTGGTTTTTCTAGCTTCGTTAAATAAATTTGTGTCTATTAAAAGATGATTTTATGATGTAAACTATTCATAAAGCAAGAGGATTTTCTGTCACTTAAGAGTTTAAGAGAATTAGGAGACAAAATAATCTAACCCTGAAGTCTTGTTTGTTTGTTTGTTCAAAGTAATTTCTTAGAAAACTTATTACCCAGTTTTTGCTGTGGTTATTGATCTAACAAAAATTGCAAATTGAGTTAAGGGATGGAAAAGAAGCCAAGGTTGGCCAGAACATAACATATGCAAGGGGAGTCTGGTGGAATATAGAACTAGAAAATTCATATGAGCCTAGATCATAGAGGACCCTGCATAGGTATCAAATAAATAGCTCACAAAGCCTTTACATGTCCATTATACCATTTCATGTTTGAAACAGCACTGTGAAACAGATATTATATCCTTCCTTCTTTTATAAATGAGGAAAGCAAGGATGGGGATCCAGAAGTTGGGCAGAAACAAACCCAAGTAAGCGTCAGGACTGGAGGGTCCAAACAATATGTTAGGGCAGACCATCCACATGCTTTGGGTCAGATCACACAGGCAGAGCTTCTGTAGGGTTGGCGTGGGCGCTCTCCCTGCTGGGTGTTTGATACTTCTAGCCTCACACTAGTTTTGCCATCTTAGAACATGTGATGTCTAGTTAGTCTTATTTTATTTTCTGTAGTTACTTCATACCTCCCAAGCAGAGGCTCATCAAGGTGCTTTGAATCTGGAAACTTACACACTATGAGGAGCCATTATTAAGTGAAAAATTGTTCAAAAATCTCATTGTTCGTAAGTTTCACAAAAACAGAAGACCATGTCACCACAATTCTAGGACTCCTGGTAAGCTATGAAAATAAGGGGCCGTTTAGCAAAAAACATCTTTTGCTTTATAACGAACAGATTTCTGACCCTGCGAAACTATGTAAATTCTAACAGGAAGTTTCAAGATATAGTGGATAAAATATTGACTACTAGAGTAAGAAATTCATACAGTGGTCACAACATTATGCACCTTAAGATCCAGTAAGTACAATAATTCAGGCTTGGAGTACAGTGTGTGGGCTTCCCATACATTCGGAGATATTTTTATCAACCTGATTAATGTAACATTCATGATATTTTCTCATTTACTATGTGAAAACAATTTTGATCCATATTTAGAGGATTTCTCCTGACCCTTCACATATGCACCACAAGTGTGATCTTACCCTTTATCATCTCTCCCCCCACCCTCTCCCTCCCCTTCCCTCCCTCACCCCTTTCCCCATCTTATTGTGCAATAAGTGGGTTGTAGCCTTCGCTTGAAAGATATAAATTTGCTTCATATTAGGGGTGTATACATTGGATATTTAAATCAATTTTGAAAAGTAATATTTCATTCGAGAGATGTAAAGAAATAGCAAGACTTCATAAGTGATTCATCATGAACTTTCCCATTTCATTTTCACTGAAGTACTTGGAGAATTTTTCTTCCAAATCCAAGTTTCATTGGATTAATATTTCTAAAAATTTCCAAGATTTTCAAAGGGAAAGGTGACATGATATTGTCTTATTTAAAAAAATATCAACTCTTTCTTCAGTAAATTCCAAGTTGGGGGTTTCATTTATTCAATCGTCTTTTTTTTTTCCCCCTGAAGAGCACCATTTTCAATATTTCCATAAGTCTTAAAGATGTCTTTACCTTAGTGTTAGAGAAGAGAGTGCTTTCTCCATCACTTGAGAACACAAGTTGCTATTAAGTACTCATTTGAATATGCCCTTCATGCTAATCCTTTTAATTCAGTGTTCCTCAGAGCTTTGACTGACTTTTTGAAAGACACAAGCGATAACCTTTTGATAACTTGGCCAGATTTGTGCTTTCACACCAATGGACAGTTAGGCTGTATAGAAAACCAAGGACAAAAGTTAATTTCTTACACATTCTTTCTTCCACCTTGAACTTCATACCTTACACCTCTGGGATGAAGCCAGTACAGAGGAGGAAATTAGGGCTTCTATAATTGAAAAGGAAGGAGGAGATTAGAATTATAAAATAGAATTATACCATTTGGAATTGGGCCATAACCTTCTAGTAAAAACTATCATGGGATCATTAATGACCACAGATGGCTCATACCTCACTTCTGAACATCATCTGGAAAACGCAATAAGCCCAAGAGAAGGAGTATTCAGAAAGGAACTCAAGAAGTTTAGGTACTAGCATACTTAAATATACTTAACCATACTTAGAACCAAATTTAGTTTTTATCCTTATTAGAGAAAAGAAATTTTCTTGGCTGAAAAAGAGAAGTCGCAATTTTGTTGTCACAATTATTGTATCTTATGTTAGACCATATTTTTTACTCATTAAAGATTTTCCTTCAGGCCTCTGCCATCCTTCTATATTATTATTTGCATGTTATTAAAAACTGAGTGGCTCATGTACATACTGAAGTCTGTTTTACTAAATATATGTTACCAAAATTCTTACTTTTATTCAAATTGGACATGTAGTAAAAATCTATCTGTAAAAAAACAAACCACAATAACATAGGGAAATAAATAAGAAAATTCACTTCCCTGTAACAACAAAGTGTTCCCTAGTCTTTTCACTTGACTAGGCCTCTTCCCCTTTTCTTGGCAATATCTTTTAGAGATTCCAGCACATTCCCAGTTTCCTAGCTCATTGCATGAAAGTAACTGATTATTATTTCTTCCCCATGAGGGCCATACTATAGTTACCATATTCCATTTGCAATGTCTTTCACATCTCTTCTTTCTACCTTCTTCTAGCCTTTTGAAATCAGCATTTCAGAAGAGAATCAAGTCCCTAAATTCCTAGGGTCCACATGTGTGTGATGAATTAATCCCTGTCTTGTGTCTAGATAGGTACTAGTAACATACCATCCCTGGAAGAAGAAAAACAGTCACTCATTTTGTTATGTCCTGTAGTTCAGATGAGAAACTCCAGGTGAATAAGGCTAGAGTGTCACCTAAATTCCTTGTTTTCAGTATCACCTCAATGTACTGCTTGCTGGCTCATCTTACATTTAGTTCCCTTTATCTCGAAATTTGAATGGCTTCTCTTTGTTCACAGGGTTAATTCTAATTTATTTATATGTATTTTCAAGCTTCTTCAGAATCCATTACCAATCTCATATTCTTGCCTTACCTCCTCTGGCTCTGGCATTGGCTAGGCTTGTCAGTTTAAACAGATGTAGTCTGAGTTGTCATTGCCTTTTATGTAAAACAAAAGTATTGATGAACAAAGTCAGCAAATTCTTTTTTACTTGGATATTTAGTCCCTCTCAGATTTAGTATGAATTTATGTTATCATTCTTCTATTCTATAGCACATTGTTGTTACCTCTACTTGGAAAGTTTCCTTTTTCTCCTAGCTCAGTCTTACCCAAACTTTGAGCCTTGAATCAAGAGTTGTATCATTTGTGAAGCTTTCCTGATTTACTTCAGTTCTCTGTGACTTTTGCCTTCTTAGATCTCCTGTACCACACACTACTTGTCCCATTCTCTTATTACTCATGAAAAAATCTTAATCATCTACTTGTATTTATGTATATCCAATTTTACCCAATAGTTGGTAAAGTGTCCAGTGTAGTCCCTGGCAAAAGAAACATGGAATGATTGATCTCTGCTATGGGATGAGCTCTGCATTAGGCTCTAAGGGAGTGTATAAGACAAAGAGAAGGCTCAGTAAACTCTCAGAAAGACAATTGGAGCTATCTTGCTTTACTCTCTTGTGACAAAACATGTCTTCCCTCTTGAATCTCTTTATTTTCCTGGCTTTTGTGACACCTGTTTCTTCTGGTTTTTCCTTTCTACATCTTTGGTTGCATTTTTCCCCCTACTTGGTTCTCTTTGTCTACCAACCTCTGAAAAGTTGATGTTACACAGGCTTTTATCCTTATTTTCTCATGTTCTTACCAACACAGGCTCTGCAAATAACCTAAGTTATGCCCACAACTCTCACATGAACTAGTGGGTCTTGAATCTCCAGGTTCTTCAGCCAAACCTACTTTCCAGGTTCTAGAACTTTCCATCTAACTGTCCACTAGAAATCTTTTCCCGATGCAACCCCAATATCAATATGTTGTAAAAAATAATTCATCATTTGTTGTTCCCAAGTTTCTGCCCCATCTATTGCTAGTTCAGAAATAGAACCCTGATTCACTCCTCATTATCTTCCTTTTATCATTAAATGGTACTTCTTTTTGCCTAGATTCTGTAATTAAAAAATAAATAAAAAACTTTCATTACTCCTTTTCCTTTACTCCCTACCTCAAAAACATGTTTTAGCTTTGTCCACTCTTCTCCCTCTCCAGTCATCTCCAACCCAGTCATCTTTTATGAACGTTAACGTAATAGCCTTCCCCTTCAATTGCCTTCTTCTACACTCAACCCCTTATCAACTGTTCTTCTCTCAGTAGCTAAATTGGCCTCTTTAAAGTATCTGCCAGATCATGTGTCTCCCTTTCCACTTTTCATTCTACTTAAAATTAAAACCAAACTTATCATTATGAAAGCAATCCTACATGACCTAGGCCTTACCTCCTTCTCTAAATTCCTATAACCATGCATACCCTACTTGGTCACTAAATATCCTGGCATGCCTTTTGTTTTTAAAACATATCTATCATGTTCCTTTTTTGCATGTTCTGTTCCTATCCCCAGAATGCTCTTTCTCTGGCTTTTTACCTGAGAGGCCTTCCTATCTGAATGGTGGTATCCAAGTTACTTTCTACTTTTGATTACATTCATTTTATTTTCTTCCTAGGATTTCTGTCAATCTGAATTTTTAAGAAATAGACTTAGTAATTTGCTGGTCACTGCCTATCTCTTCGGACTCCAAAACTTACCCCTCCTCACACCCCAGACTCTATTGCAACTGTTATTTCATAAAATGAAATATTATTATTTCATATTATTATTATCTTTATATTATTATTGTCTTTATAATATTATTATTCCATATTATTTCATCTTTTCTCCTTTTCCAAGAACTGTGAGGGGTTTTTCCTTGTAATGTCTCCCTCCATCTTCTACACAATACATTTCCAGTTTATTTCTACTATGTGGCTGGAGTTATTTTCTTCTTTAAGGAGACTCCCCATTCCCCCAGTCTGAAATGATTAGCCTCCCCTCCATGCCATCATTATGTCTGCTTCATACATCTCCTGCAGTATTCAAGAGACTTTATTATAAGTCCTCGTTGGCAGGTCTCTACCTTTTGCTATAACAGGAGCTCCTTTAGGGTCAGAGTCATGTTTCATTTGTTACCTACATATATATATCTAATTCAATGCTTTGCATACTGTAGGTTCTCGCTGAATAGTAGTTGAGTAAATGGAGCCTACACAGATGAAAAAATATCAGTGTCCAGTGAATACTTTGTGATAGCCATGTTTGGTTAGGACCAAGGCAAAGGTGCCCAGCTCCCACTCATTGATCGTGGAAACTGCTCCCTTCTGGCACAGTCCATAATTGGGCACCTAATAGATACCTCACACAGAGATGAGACCACATAGACTTGGATTTCACCCAAGTGGTGCCAGCTGGTTGCTTCAACAAATAACAGTCACAATTTTGTGGGGAGATATTCTAAAATAATCAGAAACATTGCCATACTTGACAATATAAACTTATTATCAGGGCTAAGAATGAGTAGTCATTTAAAAATATACAGCTCTGTCTCCTTAGCCATTTATTCTGCTTCCTGAGCCTACTGTTGGACTTTCAGCTCTTTCCTCCCATCTGATGCTGCTATCTTCTGGTTCTGCTCCCACAGGCTGGAATCCTGGTGGGGTTTCAATTTTTTCCTCTTTGTTAATGATATGATTTGTAGTTGTGTGCATACTCTCCTTGCCTTTTACTTTCTTTAATTTATATCTTTAAAAACAGTGCATAATAATGCTTAGTTATTATTGTTTGTTCTGGTCCCTCTTCTGTATGGAAGCATTTATCCATCTGGTAAGATTGTATGTATCTCCAAACCAATAAACAAAAGAAAAGATGTTAGTAGATTTTCCTATAGGAAAGAAAGAACAAGTGGCTGGGAAATCAGTGATTTACCAACATGTAACTGATGTCTTTTACACATAAAAATATAATTCCTGCTAGGCAGTGGCCCTGAGAAGGACTGGGCATCCCTTGGGAATTCTGGGGAGGGAGAAATAGCTTCAATTTAATCTGTTCTTCTATAAGAATAATTAAGAAAATCAGGAAGGAGAAAGAATGGCCCATGGTCATTAGGTAGCTAAGTCTCAATGAACTAAAATTAAATAACATAGAAATTACAAATTTTATACTTTTTTTGGTCTAAAAGGAAACTTAAACACTCTTTAAAACTTATTTCTTCTGGAAATGATAGTCTGTTTCAAACTAGTAACTTTAAAAACAAACTTTGAATACATATTTATAAGTTGGAGGAGACTGTTCACACAATAGTCAAATTTGGAATGACCAAAGAATATACTTTTCCTGTTTAGAGTAATGGATGAATATAAGGAAAGCAAGATGAATCATATTTAAGCTGAAAAACATGTGTCATTTTTCTGGTTGTACTTTTTCTAATTTTGATACTTAATATGTAAGGTGGAGAAGATACATGAATAGTTTTGGTTGCTGAGAAAGTAGATGAGAGAAACAAGTATTCAACATCAGAGAGACTGATTTGGTGGGCCACAGTGGGCCTGGGAGCAACACGGCAGCCACATGAAACCACTTGGAGCCATTTCCAGGAGAGAATTCTTTCTCTATCCCACCAATCTAGCCATACATTGCTTTGTTTCCAGTTTTCACAGGCTTTTCCATTAGGCTGTTTTCTCAATAGAACCCTATAGAGAGTGGAAAAGCAATTTTACATCAAGCATTATTATACATCGATTATTGTATTCCCAGGGACACTGTAGCCTTAGACCACTATAAATTTTAAGTTTCCAGTAATCATCTGGTATTCCAGGGATAGCCAACAAATCTGTATTATTCTGATTAATCCAAATTTCAGCCAAATTCTCTGGAACTAAGAAAGGAGTTTCTTTGGACTCCAGTGGTGGATCAACAGGTCAGGTCTCTGTTAGTATAAGAAGATTAGAGATTACACTGGGGAATCACAAAGTTTTGTAGGCACTCTGCTTACATATGAATGAACTTTTATTATCTCCTAACATATTATATTACCCATTTTAGGGTTTGAATTTCTCTACCTGAAATGTGTCCTTTCCTCCATTCTGACAAACCATGTTTTGCCTCTCAATGACTGTTGAAAAATCACTTCTTTTATAAAATCATTTTAGACATTTCCTCATTCCTTATCTGGTTCCATATTGCATTCACTATAGTAATCTCTTTAGCAAATCCCTTTCCCTCATATTGTTTGTGTGTTCCTATTTATATATGTATTTATTAATATGTATTTATTAATTTAGAGACAGAGTTTCATTCAGTCACCCTGGGTAGGGTGCCCTGGCAACTTAGCTCACAGCAACCTAAAACTCTTAGGCTCAAGTGATCATCTTGCCTCAGCCTCCCAGGTAGCTGAGACTATAGGTGCCTGCCACAACACCCAGTGCTTTTTAGAGATGGGGGTCTTGCTTTTGCCCAGGTTGGTCTAGAACTCCTGAACTCAAGCCATCCACCTACCTCAGCCTCCCAGAATGCTAGGATTACAGGCTATGGGCCACCACGCCCGACCATGTGTTCCTCTTTATATATATTCATAGACATGTATGTATGTATATGAGTGTGTATATATAGAAAGAGAGAGCATTTATATGTATTATAATTATTGCTCTTTTCTGTTTCCCTAGCGATTGCTTAAGGGTTCATTCCTGGGTTTTTCTCTGTTTGAGATTTTACAAGGCATGACATAATCTGCATATACTGTTTCTACAAATAGAGCTACTAACTCCCTTTTTTGAGTTTTGCTAATAAGAGAACATTGACAGATCTAAAGACTTAAATCACAATGTGAAAGGGTTTATAAGGATTAAGTGTGTTAATATAGCTACAATACTTAAAACTATACCTGGCATGTAGTGGGCATTTGCCGTTAGTTATTATTATTATTGGTGCTATGGATGATGATGAAGTTGTATCTCTATTAAATGAATCATATATCCGAACGTCTTTTCCTAGAGATTCTTAAAGCACTAGTTTCTGGGTTTGTGGTAGTATGTGTGTATAAATATTCATACATGTCTGCCGTTCAATGAACATAAAATTGGTTAACTGAGAAATGAGATATCAATGTCACTGACTTAAACTTTGCATACCCTGGGCTCTCAACACTCTTTAGGGCTAATGTATATTGATTCTTGGAGTATGGAAATTGGAAATACAATTAGCATATCTTACAGATGTGGTTAATTAATGAGAAATAAAAATTTAAGCCCTCCTCAGCTTAGAAGTTAAAGAGACCCATCACTTGCAGGGAGCCAGAACGTGGACATCTCACGACCCAGACTCAGCCTCTTTGACTGTTCAAGGAATGACGTGCAGCCACAATGGCAATTGCAAACTGTCTTCTGTGGTGCCTGCATCTAGGGTCTGTGGCTGTGGAATCTCTGGACCCATGTTCTAATCAGCTGGTGGTCTTCTTTTTACTGTGTTTGCTAGGCCTGCCTTTCCTCAATTCCCATCTGTTTTTTGGGCCTAGTTCTCTGACCCCCCTATCAATAAGGTGAGTTGATATTATCCTAATCCAGTCCAGGTTCTATTGCTTGCACCCAAGGATGTTATTGACACAAGTGTATACCTAGAAATCAGGTGAAAGCTAGTAATATTTTTCAACTGGATTATTGCAATATACTTGGAGATTTTGTACTCACTGTTCACTCTGCCTGAAATGCTTTGTTGCAACATGTTCTCCTGAGTAGCCTACTGACTTCCTCAGGGCTCTACTCAAATCTCACCTGTTTATATCTTATCAGGAAGCTTTGCATTCATTACTCCATATAAAACAGTACTCCACCCTAAAACTCCCCATCTGTCCCATTTTATTCTCTTTTCATTTTTTCTTTCTAACCCTTATCCAAGGTACTTCTTGCAATCTGCTGACACCAGTGGCATTTAAACTCTGTCAGAGCTCCGTTATTCCTATAGTGACTTATGTTTCGTGGAACCTAGTATAGTGCCTGGCACATTTCAGATGCTCAGTAAGTAATTATTGAATGAATAAATAAATACATTTAAATTCTACTCAGATGTGATAGTAAGAGTAAGTTAAAAATATGCTACAGCTCATTCCATTCCACCTTCTTCATGTCCTTCCTGACTTTTCTCTCTCACTCTGGACCAGAGGACCCATAGAGTCCTTTCAGTTCAGTTGTCAGCCTAAGATTGGTGATGCAGTAGGTTTTTTTTTTTTTTTTTTTTTTTTTTTTTTTTTTTGTTTTTTTTTGGATTATTGGGAGCAAAAAAAGAAAAAGGTTCAATTTATTCTGTTTGTTAGGAACAGACCCTATTTTATTTTCACCAAAACAACA
>CAUYRH010100249.1:0-14444 GCA_963574655.1 Perodicticus potto | reverse complement strand
GGGGAAAGACCGGGAGAGGAACGGAGAGAGCATCTCTCTCCCCACTTGAAATCTCTCCCTCTACCAGGAGCTTTGGTGTTTTCTGTATTCTTTTCTGTAAATCAATTCTGTCTTACCACGGAGGGGTGGGGTGGGGGAAATAATGTAATAAAGAATAATAAAATACATATATTTAAAAAAAATGTTGCTTCTACAGATCCATGAGCATGATATGTTTCTCTACCTGTCATCTGAGATTCTATTCCTCTTTGTTTCACTGTTCTCTTTGTAGAGATCTTTCACCTCCTTGGTTAAGTATATTCCTAAATATTTTCTTTCCTTTGTGGCTACTGTGAATGATATTGACTCTTTGATTTGACTCTCATCTTGACTGTGTGTAGGTATGCTACTGATTTGTGTACATTGATTTTGTAACCTGGGACTTGGCTGAATTATGTATTACTTCCAAGAGTTTCCTTTTTTTGTTCTGCCCTTTTGTGGTTGGAGTAGCAAGGTGATACTTTCTTCTAGAATAAGTTATGAATGATTCCATTCTTCTTAATGTATGAAATAATTTCTCCAGAATTAGTACCACTCCTTTTTGAGGTCTGGTAAAATTTAGCTGTGAATGCATCTGGTCCAGGGTTTTCTATTGTTAGAAGATTTTTTATTGCTGCCTCAATTTCTGCTTGTTATAGTTCTGTTCATCAATTCAATTTTTTCCTGATTGAATTTTGGAAGGTTGTGTGTTTCCAGAAATTTGTACATTTCTTCTATTTTTTCAAGTTTATGTGCATAGAGATTTTAATGGTATTCACAAATGATATTTTGTAATTCTGTGGTGTTAGTTGTAGTATCTCCTTTTTCATTTCTAATTGAGCCTATTTATCTTCTATTACTATTTTATATAGTAAGAGGTCTATAACTTTATTTCAAAGTACCAACATTTTTCTTTGTTGATCTTTACATACTTTTCTTGTTTTTGATTTAATTTAGTTATGCTCTGACCTTAGGAGTGTTTTTGTTGTTGTTATTGTTTCTTCTGTTGGCTTTGGGTTTGGTTTGCTCTTCCTTTTCTAGTTCACTGAGAGATATCATTAGATCGTTGATTTGTAACTTTTCTGGTTTTCGTTGTATAGAGTTAAGGCTATGAATTTTCACCATAGATATTATTTTGTTTTATCCCATAGATTTTGATAGTTTGTGACTTCTGTGTCATTGAGCTCAAGGAATCTTTAAATTTCTCTCATAATTTCATCATTGATGCAGTAAGTTTTTACCAGCAGGGTAATTAATCTCCATGACTTTGTACAGAATTGAGCATTTCATTTGGAATCGATTTCTATTTTTTATTGCAATGCAGTCTGAGAATATAAGGTATGATTTCAACATTTTTTTTTTTTATACTGGCTTCTCCATTCTGAGCTATTTATTTTGATAAATCTCTTTGTTGACTAAATTTTTTTTTAATAATTTTATTAAATTATAATTGTGTACATTGGTGCAATCATAGGGCAGAATGTGCTTCATATACAATCAAATATTTTTAAATATTTGTTGAGCCATGTTTTGTGGTGGAAATATTATCAGTCTTGTAAAATGTTCCACGTGCTGATGAATAAATGTATACTTAGTAGTTTTGGGGTAAAATGACCTGTAAATTTCTGTTAGCCACAATTGTTCTACAGTCCCATTTAATTCCAATGTTGATTTTTTTTTTTTTTATTTTGTGCTTAGATGGTCTGTCAAATTCTATCAACAGGGTGTTGAAATTCATGGCAATTACAATGTTGCTATTTATGTCTTTATTTACATCTTCTAGGGTTTGGTTTATGAATCTGGGCCCTCCTGTGTTCAGTGATTAAATATTTAGGAGTATTATGTTTGCTTGTTGAATTGCTCCCTTTACCATTACATAATGAACATCTTTGTCTTACTTTCCTTTTATTTAAAGTCAATTTATCTGACATGAGAATGGCTAAATGGCTACCTCTGCTTTCTTTGGTTTCCATTTTCGTGGAATATTATTTTCCATTTCTTCACATTAAGTCTGTAACAGTCCTGTGATTTATGTGTGTTTCCTAAAGATAACACATACTTGGCTTGTATTTTTATCCATCCAGCCAGGTTATGTATCTTGAAGAGAGAATTCAACCATTTACATTAATCGATTAAATTGACACATGGGATGCTCTTCTGTTCATCCTGTTGGTTAGTACCTTAATGCTTTGTTTCACATCTTGTATTATTGGTTTATATGAGCTCTGAGATTTAGCTTATGGCGATATTACACTGATTTTACACTGAAGGGTAACCATTGTGTTAATCCATGCAGTTCTCAATATTTCCTACAGGCCAATCTGGTCTTGACAAATTCCTTCAGTGTTTACTTGTCTGGAAAAGCTTTTGTTTCTCCTTAATTTATAAAACTTAGTTTATCAGTATACAAAATTGGAGCCTGGCCCCAAAACATTATGGCTTGTAAGGTCCTACTGAGGAGTTTGCAGATAACCTGATGGGTTTTCCTTTGTCACTTGATGTTTTTGTGTATGCCTTTTAAGAGTTTATACTTTGTCCTGACTCTAGCCAGTTTGATGGTTATATGTCTTGGTGACTGCCTCTTTTGCAATGGATCTCCCAAGTGTTCATTGAGCTTCTTGTACCTGAATGTTAATCTCTAGTAAGACTGGGAGGTTTTCCTCAATTGTTCTCTGAAATTGATTTTCTATTCCTTGCGTATTTTCATCTTTGCATTCTGGGATGCCTCAGATTTTTATATTGGGCATTTTACATAATCCCATTTTTCTTGTTCATTCCTCATAATGATCTGTTCATTATTTTTAACTTACTGATTTAATTGAAAGATCATATGGAACCTGGGGAAAAAAAACTCAAATAGCAAATTCAATTCTTAGAAATAAAAACAAATCTAGAGGCATCATGTTACTAGATTTAAGGTTATGCTACAAGTCCATAATAATACAAACAGCATGGCACTGGCACAAAAATAGAGACTTACATAGATCTATGGAACAGAATAGATTATCTAGAGATGAACCCAGCCACATATCGTCATTTGATCTTTGAGAAGCCTAAAGAATCCTTATTTAACAAATGGTGCTGGGAGAAGCACCATAATCCACATAGAAGACTAAAACTGGACCCACACCTCTCACCATTGAAAAACCAGACTCTCACTAGATAAAAGATTCAAATTAAAACATAAAACAATAAAATGTCTAGAAGATATTGTGGGGAAAATACTTGAAGTTATTGGCCGAGGAAAAAACTTTACGAGGAAGACTCCCCTGGCAATTGTAGCAACATCAAAAATAAATAACTGGGATTTCATCAAGCTAAAAAGCTTTTGCACAGCTAAGAGTACCACAAAGCAAACAGACAGCTTTCAGAATCAGAAAATATTTTTGTACATTATGAATCTGACAAAGGTCTGATAAGTAGATTCCATAGAGAACTCAATTTAAACAACAAGAAAAGAGCAAACAATCCCCTCTATAAGTGAGAAAGAGACTTGACCAGAAACTTCTATGAAGAGGACAGACATGTGGCCAAAAAACACATTAAAAAATGTTCATTATCCCTAATCCTCAGAGAAATGCACATCAAAACCTTTCTGAGATATTACCTAACTCTATGAAGATTAGCCCATATCACCAAGTTCCAAAACGGCAGATGCTGTCAAGGATATGGAGAGAAAGGACCATTTCTACACTACTGGTGGGATTGCAAACTAATGCAACTTTTATGGAAAGAAGTATGGAGAATCCTCAAAAATCTAAAAATTGACCTTTCATTTGATCTTGCAATTTCATTACTAGATATATACCCAGAAGAACAAAAATCATTTTACCACAAAGACATTTGCACCAAAATATTTATTGTGGCTCAATTCATAATTGCCAAGTTGTGAAAACAACCCAAATACCCATTAACCCATGAAAGGATCGGCAAACTCTGGTATATATGTATACCATGGAATACTATTTAGTCATAAGAAGATGGAGACTTTATGTTTACCTGATGGACTTGAAACACATTCTTCTTGTAAATTATCACAAGAATGAAAAAAATAAATATCCGATGTTCTAAATACTAATATGAACCAATATATAAACAATTACGTGCTGACAGGAACAATAAAACACAAATATAATCTAGTAGAGGGGCAGGTGGAGGAGGAAGGGGGGAGGAAGGAGGGAGTAGATGATTAGCAGAAGGAGGGAGGGAATTTGGAGGGATCTCACCTAATGAGCACAATGCATTGGTGGATACCACACCCACTAGGTCAGGGACTCTTTTACAACTGGAAATTTACCTTGGAAGTGAGAATAATGTAACCTAAAAATTTGTACCCTCATATTAATTTGAAATAAAAAGCTCTATTTTTTCTTTAATATATTGATCTCTTTAGTAAATATTTCATTCATCTCCTCAATTATTTTTTCTGATTTATTGAGTTGGTCTCCACTTTATCTTGGATTTCATTGATCTCACTTATAATCTATACTTGGAATTCTTTTTCTGTCATTTCTATATTTCCATTTTGGTTAGTATCCATTGCCAGAGAGTTGGTATTTCATTTTGGGAATGAGAGTGGGTGACCTTTTGCTCTGATTTTTCATAATCCTGGAGTACTTATCCTGATTTCTTTTCATTTGAAACAGATGTCCCAGGTTGTGGGGAGGACCTTGGACCTTCCTGATAAGTTCTTATTCTCTGCCTCAACAGAGGTGGGTGGGGAGTGAGGGTGGTGGGGTTGGATAGTGTGAGCTTGCCCCCAGGCTCTACAAAGGTTTATGAGGCATCTGTTGCAGCAGGATATGAAGATCTGCTCCCAGCTTCTGGGGAAATCTACCAGGGAAGTGCTCGAGTGGCCTCACTGCACCAGAAGGTCTTCCTATGTAGGTGGGTCCATCTGAGATTCACAATGTCAGTCTAGCTTCATACCTTCTTGCACCTGGCTTTCCTGACCTCTCGGAGTGCGACTCAGTTAAATGCCATTTGACAGTGAGTTCCTGTTTAGGGACCCCACATCCACTGTAGGCCTCTAAGGCTTGAGTACCACTTTCCATGGAAGCTTCACTTACTTTTCAGCACAAACTTCTCTCTCAGTTGGAATGGTTGGGAAATGGGGTACTGTTCCCAGTCAGCCTGAGTGCCTGAATGAACCAGGTCTATGCCACCCGGGTCTGCACATAGCCTTTTTATAGAACCCACCCAAATCAACCAGGGCAATTTTCCTGTAAGGAAAATGGAAACTCGCCTAGCTTGCCACATCTCAGAACCCCACCATATTCTACTGTCAGATCTGTCCAGGTGAGCTTCCTCAGCACCCATGTCCAACTTACAGACTTCCCTTCTGTGTCCCCAGCAACCCACTCAGGTCAAAGAATATTTATTTTGTGCTTTCACTAAGCCCAAGAGTGGTAACAAAAGCATTTGGTAATATACGGTGTAATTGTTCAAAAGAAAGGACATGAGGTGTTTATAGACTTGTGTAAGATTATGTTTGGTACACAAGTAGATAAAGGAAGAGGAGAGGAGGTTGAGCTCCATTTTCTGGCAGAGGATGACAAAAACTGACAGGAGCTCTCTAGAGAGATGACAGGTAAAGAAAATGCAAGAAATATGACGGCAAGGACAGAAATCTCCAGGCTTAAAGTTGATTGGAATAGAAAGAATATTATATATAACCTAATTAACTTAATGCATCCTTAATCAGGTTAAGGAAGTGTCTACATTTTAAATCTTCAGAGACATTTAGGCTCCAAGAAAATCCTTGGAGAAAGAAATCAGGACATTATATATAAAGTTGTGAGGAATAATAGATTTACACACAATTCTAAAGGAAACAATGAAAAAGAGGATATTAAATTGCTTACTATTGTTTTGTATATTTCATCATCTCATGTTTAACTTGGTCTGCAAAGTACTTCTTACTCATAAGGCTTTTATTATTAATTCAAATATTTTTAAACCATTCATACATTTAAAAACCATTTTGGAGTTTATAAATAGTTCAATTTTTAGTATAAATTGACAATCCCCTGTCACTTATGTGAATTCCTTCAGAAAAATAGGTTTTGTGTGAATTCCCAAGTGCCCAGCCTACTCTGTCAAAGATCCTATAATTCTAGACACTTACAGACGCCTGGTGGCAGAATTTCCAGGGACTATGGAGTTAGCATTCACAAATATTCCTAATCAGTCTTTAGGTTGATATATAGCCTCCTTAAAAGACAAACTATGTTTGAGTTGTACCTTCCATGTCAGAGATTTCACATTGTATGCACCTTGACACTTTTGAGTTCTGGGACTTTTTAGTGACGCAATGAGTGACTATGCAGCCATGCCAATAGAACTTCCACTACCGGGAAGAGAGTTTTAAACCAAACCTATCCTTACAGCTTGTTTCTACCCTTCAATAGTGGGTGAACAGGTCCCAGAGCATTGCTCTTATTTCAGCCTTATTTTTGTTTATTTATTTATTTATGTATTTATTTATTTACGTATTTATTTTTGTAGAAACTGACAAAACATACACTTAAAGAAATGAATTTTATTTTTGTTATACACCAATAAAGTTGATTGTTTCAAGTAGACAAGAAAGTTAAACTCATTAGGAAGTAAAAACAACCTCTGTGAGAAGAGATGAAAGAAGGTCAGGAAGAACATTATCAATTTAAGTATTTACCCCAAATAAACTAAACTTTAAAATAGAAGTGATGGATTACCTGGTGTTAGCAAAATCACATTTTTCTGCCACCAGGTAGAAGTGAGGACTAAAGAGATAAGCTAATTTCAGTAATAAAGAAATGAGTTAATTTACATTTTTGAACACCTGAGTATTTTGCCTGTGAAAATTAACATCTGGCTTCTTGTTAATTAGGAGGACATCTATGCCTCATACTTGAGGTATAAAGATCACTGTGGTCTTGGAAGGCCTGGTCCCACAAGACTGCTTTTGTTCAGCCCTGTTTTTATATTAAACCACTCCTCCGTCTTGGAGTATCCCTTCCTGGAAACTATTCTCAACATTTGTTTTATATTTTCAGGTGACTGTTTAATAAGGCTTTTCATCTCCCTAACTTTTCTTCAACCAGCAAATATAAAGCTACCATAAAAAATAACCTTTTATGGGCAGTGCCTGTGGCTCAAAGGAGTAGGGCACCGGCCCTGTATGCCAGAGGTGGCGGGTTCAAACCCAGCCTCAGCCAAAAACAGCAAAATAATAATAATAACCTTTTATATTTATATACATTCACGTTTTTATCCTTTCTTCTTTAGTTCTTCCTTTTAAAAGTTTAATTTTCATATTATGGATTCCTATATTATTTTATTCTCATAATTTAAATTGTAAAACTGTAATTAAAATTCAGATTCCAAATGATGTAAATATTCATATTTTATTTAAATGTATTTTCAAACCAAGCCATTTTCTAAAATTATTTCTGATTTTTGTATTTCCAATACAGAATATTAACTTCTACCAATGCACTTACAAAATGAATTTTATTGAGAGCATAATTGTAAAATTCTTTTGTTTACATGTACAAACATGCCATAAGGACCATATGCTTCTAGG
The DNA here is from genome assembly GCA_963574655.1 of Perodicticus potto. Lineage (NCBI taxonomy): Eukaryota > Metazoa > Chordata > Mammalia > Primates > Lorisidae > Perodicticus > Perodicticus potto. The sequence continues at coordinate 6,859 of CAUYRH010100249.1, read as the reverse complement.
GGCAAGTTATGCTAAGCCTCGAATTTTACATCCATTCAGTGGAATTCAGAATACCTCACGTAAGTTTCCCACATCTTCCTGGTTTTAGTACTGAAACTACTATTTCCTGAGAACTCCCTAAGTCCAAGGAAGACAAGGACTACACAGAGTTACTGTGAAGTTAAAAGGAAATGAGAAGTAGGCAGCTTGGCATCTAGCTCACAGTGAAATTTCGAAGGTGGTCACTCCCTTTAGTTCCTCTTTCCATTCAATTCTCTTGCCCTATAAAAAGTGAATTATTTATGAGAAAGCCTACAGTGTGATACTGTGAAATGACAAACCTGGTTTCCACTACTGAGAAGCTGAGTGACCTTAGTCAACTCTTCTTTGCTCTGTGCCTCAGTTGCCTCAGGGGGACAACAATGATAATTATCATTATCCTTACATTACAGTTGTCACTAGGATCAAATCAGAGTTTATAAAATTACTCTGTAAGCTAAAAGGCACGGTAAACACAAGTGCTCTAAGTACAGACTTTCCAAATACTGTGATATTGGATATGACAATATCTTCATACTTGGGTCCAATTTATGGTAGCTGATGTAGTGTCAGCCACCGTCACCTGTTTAACTTTACCTTGAATTAGGAAGAGTTTTAAATGAAAGCATGCCTTACTCTAGGATTCTTAAGTGGTGCAAACATCCAACATTCTGAGAGCACCAATGCATATATCCAATGCTCACTTCAGAATATTCTCTCACACTACAACCCCCTACCATCAACCATCTTGTCTGTCTTCTATTTGTTCTACAGCCTCGACAGATTTTCACTATTTCAGGAAATATCCAAGCATATAATCAGCACAGTGGCAGTAAATTGGAACTCTCTGCTACAGCTGGGGTTTCATTCGCTCCCCTCCCCAAGGGCCATGCAAGGTCATTCTGATTGCCTACTTGCCTAGAAAGGATAATAAAATTATGGACTCACTTTCAATGATCATGGGCAATGATTTAATCACCAGTAAAAAAGAAAAAATTGTATGTAATCATCAGTAAAAAAGAAAAAAAAAGTCTCAGTTGTGATTAATTACATGGTCTAATAGGGTGAGACCCAGTTATAAAACACACACACACACACACACAAGAGGGGACTAGCATTAGAACTCTACTCCCTAATGTCAGAATGCTTTAGTTAAAACTCAAGTCATGCAGACATTATGCTTTCTAAGGAGCTTTCATAACAGCTAACTATTCCACGATAAATTTGTCCTTAATTCCTGACACAGCATCTGGCACTTAGAATGCAACATGGTATAGTGGAAACAAAATAGTACTGGAAAGGCAAAGAGAAGCAATTTTTCTACTCCTGGATCTGCTCTAGGAGATCTTTGTGACCCATGGCATGGAGGCACTTGATAACTATTTGTCATCTGATGAATGTATCAATATTATACAAAATATAAGAAGTACTTGTTTTTTTGAATACAAGAAAAATAAAAGCCTAGTGCTTCTCAGTGCTATAAAGTATAAAAATAAAAAACATACACATAAAGAAAAAAAATAATGATCCTTCAGTCAGAGGGGACAACATGAAAATATTTATCAATACCTGGAATAGGACAGAGTATTCTTACTAGCTAATAGCATGAGTAAATAGTAGAAGTGGGGACATGGAAAGGGGAAAGAAGTGGAATTGTACAATTGGAGAAGCAGCAGAAAACAAGAAGGCTGGATTGTGCTAGTCTTGGGACTTTACCCTATAGTTGGTGGGGAGTGTGGACTGGGGATAGCACAGGATTATTGTTATTACAAGACATTTTTTCACAAAGACATTACTATACTGGCAATATGAAAGATGAATTGGTCACACAGAAACTGGAGGAAGGAAAATGATCAGGTTAGGAGGCTGCTGCAATAGATAAGGAAAAGATGTTACTGGCTTGAATAATAGCTCCTGTAACAGGATAATCATCCTTGCCTTTTGAAGTTTGATGGGCTGCCACCCTCTCCAAGAAAAAGAGAATCCTACATCTGCCCTATTGAGCCTTCCCCCCACCTTAATACCCCCACACACATACACGCAAGCCACTTAACTCTCTACCTTTCCCCTTCTGAAGCCCAATAGTCCAGCTTTCTACAAGGGAGGATGAGCAGATCTATGAGAAACAGAAAATGTAGCAATGTAATGAAAAGAGTTTTTATGATTTGTTTGTTTGTTTTTAATCATATTGAGCTAGGTTTGAAGCTGGAGAGAGAATTTAGATATGAGAAAGGCTCTGGGGAAAATATGGATGAAAAGAAACTAAGGAACAGAAACAGATTTGTAAGGTTTAGTGCTATGGATTATGAATTAGACCTTACGCTAACACTTTTCAAGCAGTTATAGCAAAAAATAAAATTACTTTAAAATCTTTCATTGCTTAACTATGCTGCTTGCAAGATCAGATGACACGCATTACAGATTCAAAAGGAAGCTCCCATTTCTTGAATGCCTTCTGTGTCCATTACACTGGGCATTGCATTCAAGATAGGTATCAAGATCACCATTTTACAGATGATGAAACTGAGAAAATCTCAGTAACTTTGCTAAAGCAGCATGGCAAGCAAGTAGCAGAACTAGAATGGATTTTGTAGCCTGTACTCTTTTTTTTTTTTTTTTTTGAGACAAAGCCTCAAGCTATCACCCTGGATAGAGTGCTATGGCATCACAGCTCACAGCAACCTCCAATTCCTGGACTCAAGCGAGTCTCCTGCCTCTGCCTCCCAAGTGGCTGGGACTACAGGTGTCCACCACAACAGCCAGCCATTTTTTTGGTTGCAGCCGTCATTGTTGTTTGGCGGGCCCAGGCTGGATTCGAACCCGCCAACTCAGGTGTACGTGGCTGGTGCCTTAGCCTGTTGAGCCACAGGCGCCGAGCCAGTAGCCTGAACTCTTTATACTTCGTTTCCATGACAAAACTGAGAAGAACTCAGTAATTTTGTCAAGGCAGCAAGGCAAGTAAGTAGTAGAACTAGAATGGTTTTTGTAGCCTGTATTCTTTATACTTTGTTTCCATGACAAAACTGAAAAGAGCTCAGTAAATTTGTCAAGGCAGCTTGGCAAGTAAGTAACAGAACTAGAATGGATTTTGTAGCCTGTACTCTATACTTTGTTTCCATGGGGGCCAAAAGTAGATTTTGCATGATGATTTTACAAGTAAGCAACTGATCACTCTCTTTCCACTCTACCGTGCTACTTTCCAAGCCTGCTGTAAGGCAGACACAAGAATGCCGAGAAGGGAATGGACTGAAAAGACATTTGGAGGCAAAATGAACAGAACTAGATAGGTAATCCATAGCTTGTTAGAGATGTAGGTGAATAGGTAGGTTTTTCTGAGATAGATGGTGAGGTTATAGTTCAATATTGTGATGGGTAGGGGAGGAGCAGATTGGAATATGGCAGAGAAAATGTTTAGGAATGATGAACTGAAGGCTTTTATGGCTTGTCCAGTTGGTGATGACCCAAAGGAACTCATTAGTACAGAATGGAACTTGAACTTGAGAGGGTCAGGACCAGTAATATTGATTTTGGAAAATTTACATACAGGTGAGAATAATTTTAATTGCAGTAATTAAGATCATTCAAGAAGAGTATTATAGACTTCCTGGATCCAGGACACAGAGATCTCTACCTGTGAAGGTAAATTTCTTCTTTATCAACCTCACTGAACCTCTTAGCTACTATAATAGTATTTGTTAGAGAAAGTATCTATTATTTTTACACGAGAAATTACTGTTAGCATTGTTTTAAATGTATAGAACTAACTAACGGACACACATGTTCATAGAGAGAAATAAAACTCCCCTCTGCCCCTTGGTTGATTTCCAAGGGGCAGAGGGGAGGAGAGGAGAGAGAGGGTTTTAAAAAACTATCAAAAGGGTACAGTGAACACTATTTAGGTGACTGGCACATTTATAGCTGGGACTCAAGAATTACAAAAGGAACCATGTAACCAAAAACATTTGTAAATCCTTCAATAATTTGAAATAAAAAATTTTAAAAAATACATAGGGAGCACCAAAGGTAGGTAATTTATCACAATCCACAGAGTTAGTGATTGAACTGCAGTTTGGACTCTTAACTATTGTGGCACAGTGCCTCCCCAAATCCAATATGTATTGAAATGGAATGAAATTAACTCATGCAAATATTATTGGCCATTTTTGGCACTTTGAGGATCTAGTTAGGAAACAGCTGTGTCCCTTAACTTTCATCTTCGTCTTTGGTTATTCATATCATATAGGCTACAATACAACTCACTAGAAGACGAAATAAAAGCTAGAAGGAATTGGGAGTTAGTTGGAGAAACTTTTCCAGGTAACTTAGCACCTGGAAATTTCATTTTGCAACAAATACTAGGATTGTCTTCTATAGACAGGTAATGCCTATATAGATATATACTTTTGCTATATGATTCTTAGATGTAGAAGTCTAGCTCCAAAGCAGTGGTTCTCAATCCTGGTAGCATTTCTTGGGAAGATTTTTAAAATACTTATGCCAAGACTCCCCCACAGACTAATTATATTAAAATTTCTAGTGCCGGGCACAAGCATAGGTACATTTAAAATGTTTCCTGGTAGCCTGGAAACACTCTGGCTGCTGTGTTGCTCCTCTCCTACCCTCTGTCCCTTGGTTGATTTGCACTGAGTTTTATTTCTCTCTATGAACATGTGTGCCCATTAGTTCTATACATTTAAAACAATGCTAACAGTAATTTCTGGGATAAGCCTATACATTTGTTTGACTTTCCCTATAGATATTTACTGCAGAAACCCAACAGATGATACAGAAATCATATTCATAAAACTTCACTTGGCCAACTTGATAAAATCTGGCAAAGAGCAGTTGCAACTGTATTTGCCCTAGAAGAAAAGGAAACAAATAAATACAATATTTGATAGTGAAATATTAAATATTGCTACATGGTTTAATAAAAGAACCTTGTGCTGCTACAAAATTACCAACTATAAAATTAGGCTCCTCAATCCTCAGAGCAAATGGAATCTTAGTCACTTAGTGAAGCAGTGTTGGTCCATAAGGACTGTTATTAGTTTCATCTTTATACTACAAAATATTTCACTTCCACTAGTTATTAAGTCTTTTTGATGCATTCTGTCTTCATAGCTCTTTTGAACACCATTTAATATTTATTTTGTAGCCATCGTCTGTGATATAACCATGACAGGTGGCACTTACAGAAACATGATAAGCATGTTTGCCATCTCAGTGCCTAGTGACTGATTTATTCAGAGGTCCTTTTTTAACTTAAATTTCTTTTATATTATTATAGGCTCATATTTGCTTCATTGTAAATAGAACAATGCCTGCCCTGATTTAAATCAGTCCTCAAACCAGCAAAATGCTCATCTTAAACAAGTAAATAACCAAGTATATCAGCTGGAGTTGGCCAGCCACGCTTTCCCTCTGATAGTCTCTCCCACTCTTAATGTCTTTCTACTAAGGCCTCCAATGAACAAAAGGGACCTGAATCTGTGTTCCTCTTTGGATCCTAGGTAAGGTACGTAACCTCTCCAAAATTTAACTATTTGCTCCAGAAAATGGAGCCAATCATGCCCACCTTGCATGTTTATTATGTGAATTAAAGAAAATCATTAAAAAGTACAGTCTCTAAGTTGTAGTGAACACGCAGTAATGCAGGCAATTTTTAATATTCCCCAATTCATGTATTCATTGATTCACCATTCATTGAGCACTTTCTATGTGCCAGGCTAGCAGTCAAAAAAAGAAACAATTTTCTTCCCATCATAAGACAAAAAATAAACAAAATGTACAAATAAAATATAGAGAAGGTATTAGAGAGTAATAAGAGCAATAAAAGAAAAAGCAAATGAGAGAAGCAGAAGGGATGGGGTATTCTCACTGAATGGGCACAGGGTGGGGATGTTTGACATACTTTTTGTGTGTGGGACATAACCACAAGAGGGACTCTATCTAACAAAATCAAATATTTTGACCTGGTCGTTTGTACCCTAACATTAGCCTGAAATAAATTTACTTAAAGAAATAAAAAGGAAAAAGAAAAACAAATGAGGAAAAGGAAGTAGAGAGTGGCAGGGTCAAGAGTGCCTTCAATTTGTATTGGGTGACCAGGAAATGCTCAGTAATAAAGTAACCTGAATGAGTTGTGGAGACAATAAACCATCCTGAAAACAGCGAAGAGTAATACAGACAGACGGGATTGCTAGTTCAGGAGCATGCCTTGCATTTTCAAGGACTAAGGGTGGTAGTGTGGCTGGTTGTTACACAAAAGCACACTTAGACACTACATAAAAGTGGGTGTGGCTGTGTCGCAATTAAACTTCACTTGAAAGCAACTGAAATTTATAGTACACACAATTTTCCCATCATTTAATCTATTTTTTAATATATTAAAATTAGTTTAAATTTTCTTTTTTTCATCATTTTACTTATTTTATTTTATTTTTTTTAATAATTTTATTAAATCATAATTGTGTACATTGGTGCAATCATAGGGCAGAATGTGCTTCATATACAGTCAGAAACACTTTTTTAACTCTTCCATTTGAGATCGGTGCTGGCTAGGACAATTGATTGGGACCTCTTCAACTGGGCTAATCACCTGAGGACTTTCCAAAGTGGTGCCCTGGGTGTGTGGTAGTGGGGAGGTTTGATTTGGCTTTTTCAATTGTTGCCTGTGGGGGGTGCGGCGACTTAACTCTGGCATTCCTTCACAGCTCAGATTTCAATCCAGAGTAACATATTCTCTAGGGTAAGACAAAGACCAGCTGAAAATAAGACAGAGCCACTTAACCCCACCACACCAAGAAGGCCCCCAGTTTTGCAAGCAGTAGCTCTCTAC
>CAUYRH010100246.1:0-63498 GCA_963574655.1 Perodicticus potto | reverse complement strand
TGGAGAGCTTAAATCCTCCTCAGCCTGCTTAGAAGGCACTTTAAATTGCTAACTTGGGCTAAGCAGAAGCTTTCCCAGGAAAGAACTTGTGGCTGGAATCACTCCTTAAGTGGCTCTCCACTTATCCAGTGTGCCAAAACTGGTCTCACCCTATGCCCCTGAGGGCTAAGGCTGCAAGGTGTCTCAGTCCCCGCCTTTAGGCTGCTCAGTCATTAGATTACTCGCTCCCGCCTGATGCTTGTTCTGCGACCCCGAGGGTGGAGCTTTCCAGGGGCAGTTCTCCTATAATGGCTCCCCACCGCCCACAACCAAATACTGGTAGCTCCGTTTGGCTCGGTAGCTCAGTCTAGAGCCCCAGACAACACTCAAAGACCTCCACACTCTTGCCCCAGTTCTCCCAAGGCAGTTCCACTGAGTGCCATGTCCAAATGAAACCCAAACAGCTCACAGGTAAGGTCTTTCCAGTGTGCAATCTCGCTGCTGCAGCCACAGCTGCCGGCAGGATTAGACCGAACAAACACACGCAACCACTTGCCAGATCTCCACTGCTTTTGCCTTCCTCAGGGGGTCCAGAAGTCTAATGCTGTCTCCCTGTGTCCCCAAAGGGATGTTTCTGGGCAGATCTCGCCAGCCAGAGATGCCTGAAGTCTTCTTTCCCCAGTCTCACCGTGCCCAGTTGCAAGGAAGCTGTTACTCAGCCGCCATCTTAAAGCCACTCCCCCCCCGTCAAGTCTTTTTGTAAGCGCATAGAATCTTATTCATGAGAGTGGAGCCCTCATGACTCAATTGCCTCCTAATGTTGCACTGAAGATTAAATTTCAATGTGAATTGAAAGCAGACTTCTTCTCCTGGGCCTCCCAAATTCAGGTCTTTCTCACATACAAAATATATTCATTCCGTTTCAGTAGTCCCACTGTTCTTTTTATTTCTTCTTCTCTAATTTGCATTTTATTTTATATTTCAGAATATTATATGAGTACAAATGTTTTGGTTACACAAGTTTCTTTTGTACAGTTTGAGTCAAAGTTACAAGTGTGCCCTTCACATAGATGGTGTGCATTGTACCCGTTAGGTGTGAATTTACTTGTCTCCTTCTCTCTCCCACTTTTTTTGTTTCCATTGAGTATTACCAGAAAATGTGCTCATAGGGGTTGATCCATTAGTTCCAATTTAACAATGAGTACGTGTGGTGTTTGTTTATCCATTCTTGTGAAGCTTCACATAGAAGAATGGTGTACAGTTCCATTCAGGTGTTACAAAAGGTATTAGTTCACCTTATTTATTTATTTATTTTTTCTGAAATCATAGCTGTGTACATTAATGTAATCATGGGGTACAATGTGCTGGTTGTATATACAATCTGAAATACTTTCATCTAATTGGTTAACATAGTCTTCACAGCACCCTCTTAGTTATTGTGTTAAGACATTTATATTCTACATTTAGTAAATTTCACATGTACCATTGTAAGATGCACCATAGGTGTGGTCTCAGCAATTACCCTCCCTCCATCCATCCTCCCCCTTCCCTGCCCTTTCCTCTCCCCCTTCTCCATATTCCTGGGCTATAATTTGGGTTATAGCCTTCATATGAAAGCTATAAATTGGTTTCATAGTAGAGCTGAGTACATTGGATACTTTGCTAAGAAGAATATGTTCCAGGTCAATCCATGTAAACATGAAAGAGGTAAAGTTTCCTTCTTTCTTTAAGGCTGCATAATATTCCATGGTGTACATATGCCACAATTTATTAATCCATTTATGGGTCAGTGGGCACTAGGGCTTCTTCCATGACTTAGCAATTATGAATTGGACTGCAATAAACATTCTGGTACAAAAATCTTTGTTATAATGTGATTTTTTTTCTCTTCTAGATACATACCTAGTAGAAGAATTCTAGGATTGAATGGCAGGTCAATTTTTAGAACCCTAAGTGTTTCCAAACATCTTTCCAAAAGGAACATATTAGTTTGCATTCCCACCAGCAGTGTAGAAATGTTCCCTTTTCTCCACAGCCACACCAGCATCTCTGGTTTTGGGATTTTTTTGATGTGGGCTAATCTTACTAAAGTTAGTTGATATCTTAAAGTAGTTTTGATTTGAATTTCTCTGATGATTAAGGATGATGAGCATTTTTTCATGTGTCTGTAGGCCATGTGCCTTTCTTCTTCAGGCCCATCCTGAGATGGGATCACTTGTTCTTTTCTTGCCAATACATTTGAGTTCTCCGTGGATTCTGGTTATTAAACCTTTGTTAGAGACATAACCTGTAAATATCTTCTCCCATGCTGAGGGCTGTCTGCTTGCTTTACTAACTGTGTTCTTGGCTGTGCAGAAGCTTTTTAGTTTGATCAGGTCCCAGAAATGTATTTTTGATGCTGCTTCAATAGCCCAGGGGGTCCTCCTCATAAAATATTCACCCAGGCCGATTTCTTCAAGAGTTTACCCTGTACTTTCTTCTAGTATTTTTATAGTTTCATGTCTTAAGTTTAAATCTTTAATCCAGTGAGAGTCTACCTTAGTTAATGGTGAAAGGTGTGGGTCCAGTTTCAGTCTTTTACAAGTCACCAGCCAGTTCACCCAGCACCATTTGTTAAACAGAGAATCTTTTCCCAACGGAATGTTTTTAATTGGCTTGTCAAAGATCAAATAACAATAAGTAGCTTGGTTCATCTCTTGGTTCTCTATTCTGTACCATACATCTACCTCTCTGTTTTTGTGCCAGTACCATGCTGTTTTGATCACTATCGATTTATAGTATAGTCTGAGGTCTGGTAGCGTGATTCCTCCTGCTTTGTTTTTATGAAGGCTATGTTAACCAGTTTGATGAAAATATTTCAAATTGTGTATAAAATCAGCACGTTGGACCCCATGATTGCATTAATGTACACAGCTATGATTTAATAAAAAAAAAAATTAAAAAAAAAAAAAAGATTCAGAAATACTGACAAACGTGCTCAAGGGCACAAAGTTTGTTGGTAGAAGACCAGACTTTACACCCAGGATGTCAAACTGCAAAGCCTGAGAGAGAGAGAGAGAGAGATTAATGTGGGACTCCACTTGGAGAGAAGAGACCTGAGGCCTTCCAGGAGTAATGGAGGTGACTAGTCTAGGGTGCGCACAACAGATACAGCAGGACAGATTGCTAACATGAGAAACACACTGCAAATTCTGTAGCAAATTCTGCAAATTCTGAAAGCAGCTAAAGGCATCCAAGCATTTTGAGTGACTCCAGGGAAAAAACTGTATAACAAAGATCAACAAGCAAAGAACATAAGTTCATGGGCTTCACATTGTGTCATGATTCAAGGGCAAGTACTTTCATTGAGTTTTCAATCTGTTAATCTGTACATTTGTCACCCACTGCCCAGTTTGATAACTGTAGTGGCTCTACCTATAGGACGTGTAAATGAAGAGTTAACTCATTTATTACTTTTTTGAACAAATAATTCTTGAACCTCTTCTCCACAATATTTTGGGTCTTACAGATTAATACAGAAAGGAGATAACAATGATAATGCAACAAAATAATTGCTTTGATGGAGGAGATAGCAGGTGCAGGGGAGTGCGTAGGGAGAGGCCCAAGCCAGGCCTACCTTTCCTTGGCTGGTGGAGACCCAGGATCATCTCCCTACCTATCTCACTGACCTCTATGGGACCCTGCTCTGCCTCACTCTTCACACTCCAGTGGCACCAGCCTTTTGGTCTGCTAACCCATGAAGCTCATTCCTGCCTTGGGGGCACTGTACCATCTGTCCCCTCTACCTTGAGCACTCCTTCTTGCACGGTCATGGGAGTGGCTCCGTTTGGTAATTAAGTTCTCATCTCAAATGTTGCTTCACATTAGAGGTCATTTCAAACCACCATATTTAGAGTCACCTCCCTTTATCCTCAGACTATGTTACATCTTCATGATACTTAGCTAGTATTTAACATAATACCATTTCTATTTGTTTCCATGGTTATTTTCTTAGACTGCCCATCTCTTATCCTTTCCCAACCATACACACCTATATAAGCTCCATAGGGAGAGAGACTTTGGTAAATTGCTGTTTCCTCAGTGCCTGGGACTGTACATAGCACAGACTCACCAGTCAATAAACAGTCATTGAATCAATGAGAAGAGAGGAAAGAGGGAGGGAAGGAAGGTAGAAGGAGAAAGGAATGAAGGTTTCATGGGAGAAAGCTAGGAGTTTAAGCAGGTGTTTGTTGATTTAGATGAGCAGATGGGGCCGAGCTGTCACACACAATGGATGGCAGTGACAGAATGGTGTAGGTGAAGGTGAAGTTGGGGGTGGAGACAACCACTAGCTGGGGTGGCAGAAAAAACCCAGGGAGAGAGGTAGGGAGTGACTTAAGAGTTCAAAGGATCACTAAGATTCAAAAGGTAGCAGACAGTGGAAAGGTATTCCAGACTCAGGGAACAGCCTGGATATCAGGACTTAATTCTAAGAAAAGTTCTTAAGTAAAGAAAGCATTGTGAAACAACTGACTTTGAGTAACAAATGACCAATTTAAAGTCAGTGCTCAGGTGACACCACCAACTGCTCACGCCTAGAGGTTTGTTCTAAAGAGCTCATGTCCTGCTTTCTAAGTGGGGCTGTGGTGCCTTGTCCTGTGTGCTCTGGACGGTCACCTTAGAGGCCAGGGTATTACACAGGAAGGTGATTTCCATGCTGGATTATCTTTCAGAGCATACCTTTCTTTTGGCTTTTACTTTTTGATACCGAATCAGCATGCATACCATGGCACAGTGCTTACGAAAGATTCACATGTGTTCAAAATGCAAATGGTTTGCAGCCCTTTCCTGAATGTATATCGCAACAAGGAACATCTCTCTGTTCCTTTATTCTAGTGGGTTGTTCTTCCCCCCAAACCAAATTCTATCAGTTGCACTTAGTAAGTTCTTACCTTTGTAAGATCTCCAGGTAGCAAAGGGAAGCATTTCACTCACTTCAGATTATGTCAAACTGTGAAAAGGCTGAGTGACAACTTCTAAATGTCGCCTTCTCCCATAGTCACTTTTGGGAAAAGCAGTATCTATTTTTTAATTTGACCTTTCTGTGGTGCATGTTTGGTACACGTGATTCACTTCAGTAACCCCCAAGTCATAAGATTTATGTAAGGCTCTTCATCCATGCGACATTTCGTCATGATCTATGGTTAGGATGAAGGAAAGGTGAGGTCCTGCGTCAGGCTGGGTCACACTAGGCCGTCACTCACTTGAAGAGAAGTCACTGTTGCATCTTTTTTAAGATTTAGTACCTATGCGGTACCACCAAAATCAGAAGTAAACGTCAGTGAGGCACTGTCATCTTTCAAAGCTGCGGTCAGTTACTAGGTCTTCAAACTTTTAGATTTTCCTCATAATTACTATTCTTGATGATAAAGAACTCTGTTGTCTTCCTGCTAATATAAAGAAAACAGTCTCTCAATACCAGTCACTCTGATACTTCCCAACATTCAAAATGATTGTACAGGAATGGAGAAAATTAGTTTTGTCTGTTTGTTTTGCATTACACAAGAGGCCCAGGGGGAGGACACCTGCCTCTCCTAACTCAGACATCATTGCTAGACACTGATGTGTGATGAATTTTTGGCGTGTCAGCAATCTTGAGTAATCCCGGCCAGGCTGTACGATCGTGTAGTTAGACTTCACGATAAACTAGTGTCAATAAGGTTTTTATCATGAGTTACCCTTAATTTAATATGACCTCGAAAATCATAAAGGAAAGGTGGATTTTTAAAGATTTTTTTCCATAGGCAAACATTTCTCAAAGTGGACAGACATAGAGAAAAGGTGACTAAAGATGATACCGGTAGTGACAGTAACAATAATTCAGAACTCAGAGCCCATATTGTTCTAAGGAGATAGAATGTCATACTGCTGTGCAGTTATAAGAAATTTGCACGTGTCTAATCTTTCTATCATCAGTGTGTGATAGTTTTCAATTTTTCTCATTATTCCCATTTTTATGGCTACAAAATCTTGATGCCCAAATAAATAAATGACAGACACAAACAAGCCCGAGTCTTCTTACCTCAGACTTCACATTTATTCCATTACTCCATCGGGAAGGAAGGAAGAACAGTCCTACGTGCGAGAAGCAACGGCAAAGAACATTTTCAAACTCCTTAACTTTACCATCTTCTGGGCCAGGTATTTGTCCTTTCCTTTGGTTAGAATGAATTTCAGAGGATATAAATCCCTGGAGCTAATTTTTAAAATATAGAGTTTATTGTTCCGTATGTACAAGAGAAAAATCTCAAACTCTGGGCATTTCACCAAAAGGCTGTAACCCAAGAAGACAAAAAGGGAGCAGACCACATACGAAAGGCGACTGACCTTCCTTCTGTCAATCCTCCCTACAGACTTTTTCCCAGCCTCGAGGGAAACAAATTGATTTTATGTCTCAATGACTGTATGCTCCTGTCTTTTCTCTTAAAAGTCCAAAAGTGATCCCTAATTTTAATATGTTCATTAGAAGAAAGTCATAAGGAAGTGATCCCTAATTTTAGTATGTTCATTAGAAGAAAGTCATAAGGAAGAGGGTTTGATCCAGAAAATATTATGTTAGGGGGTGGTGCCTGTGGCTCAGTGGGTAGGGCCCCAGCCCCACATACTGAGGGTGGCAGGTTCAAACCCAGCCCCGGCCAAACTGCAATAAAAAAATAGCCCCGCATTGTGGCAGGAGCCTGTAGTCCCAGCTACTGGGGAGACTAAGGCAAGAGAATCCCCTAAGCCCAGGAGTTGGAGGTTGCTGTGGAGCTGTGATGCCACTCTATCAAGGGTGATAAAGTGAGACTCTGTCTTTAAAAAAAAAAAAATTATGTTAGAAATGGTTAAAAATCAATTAGATTCGTTCATTTCCAAGGGACCCTTGGATCTCTCAGTTTCCCTTGGACCCTTGGTATAGCCTTTTAGTGAATTGCCCTTCTCCAGTAACTAGCTATGTCAACAGAAGACATGAATTGCACCAGTAAAGTTTTTAGTATAATTCTTTTTTAAAATAAGGTCAAGTAATTGGGAAAATAGTAGAGCATATAGTTAATTATGTGCTGGAATTCTTTAGGGCCTTTGGTGTTTTGTATTTAAGATGCTAAAGCTAAAATTAGATGTAACAGCATGCCTTAAATTAGTAATTTGTGTTGGTAAAGTAATTTGGACAAAGATTTAGAGCATGTTAATTTTGTTTTTTGAGACAGAGTCTCACTTTGTCACCCTAAGTAGAGTATGCTGGCATCATCATAGCTCACAGTAACCTCAAACTTCTGGGCTCAAGCAATAGCAATCCTCCTGCCTCAGTCTCCCAAGTAGCTGGGACTACAGGCAACCGCCATGATGTCCAGCTAGTTTTTTCAATTTTGTAGTAGAGATAGGGTCTCACTCTTGCTCAGGCTGGTCTCGAACTCCTGAGTTCAAGCAATCCATCCTCCTTAGCTTCCCAGAGTGCTGAGATCGCAAGTGTGAGTCACTGTGCCTGGCCAAGAGCATGTTAATGTATTTTGATAATAATCTACACTGGGGAATGTACAAAAGACTGAAAATATAGGTACAAATGAATCACGGACAAACATAACCTAAATCGGCGATAAAGCTTGATCATACATGTTGAATTAATTAGTGATACAGTCAACAGGGCCAAGTCCCTCACAGTCTGGTTGATAGTGTTGCTGCCACGTGCCAGATGGACCAGAAGTGGACAGTACTTCACTTACCCCACCATCTTATCAACAAAAGAATGTAGGCAAACTAGAACAAGTTCAGAAGGGGCTGTGAAAATAATTGTAAGGGTTCACGTGTAAGAACAAAAATAAGAACAGCATATTTTCACTGCTTGGCTGATAGCTGTGCTGGGATATGGGTGGCAGAAGGAGGAGGAATTAATTGCAAAGAAGAAACAAGAAGTTCTGAAGTTTGGGAAGGAAGCATTTAGCAGAACCTTAGGATTTGAAAGCTGTAAGGCATCTTAGAGATCATCTTGAGATTTGGTTGGAATTATTGAGGCTAAATTAAGCTGAGGAAATATGATAGAAAAAGTAAGAAATACTGTATGCAAGTGAGAACTATTTAATAAGCCTATATTGAGCAAAGTAAAAATACTACCTCAGTTCTTCCCCAACATCCTAGAATCCTAGAGTTTGAGGTCCCTTTGCAACATTTTAACCAAAACTTTTAATGGGTATGAGTTAGAAATTAAGATTCTGAGAAATGGCTAAACCAACTGTCAGGTCCAGTCTTGGGATATCCTAGTTTACCATTACTTATACCACCTTGGTAGCCTCATCTGATTCAAATTTATAGAATTGCATAGAGAAAGTATAATTTTTAGGTTCTGGGATGATAATTCAGCCTCCCAGAACCCTTTGAATTTATAAACCATTTAAGCCAAAGGAAAATCTAGCTGTATTATATTATTTTATATAATTAAAGTAAATCTGTATAGCCAGTTCATGCTGAAGATAAGGAGGAGCTCTAGCTTCACCTACACTCGACTTTTTCTAGCCAAGAAACTTATTTATTGAAAAACAGAACAAAGAATATGTTTAGTCCTCATAAGTTTGTAGTCTTCATTAGTAATTCCCCACAAAGTAAAAGCAAAAGGAACAGTCTTGGGAACAAAAGGTGACACACAATCACTTTTGTGTGCGGGCAAATGGAATATATAATTAGGCTAAAATAACAGCTGAAAGGGAACAAATTAAAACAAGAAAACTGATGTAAATATGAGCATCAAAAGAGGAGCAATTAGAGATGACCTGCCTGATCAGAGCGATTGTAAGGAATCTGGAAAGCATTTACTTTACTTCACTGAATCTAAAATGCCATCAAACGTAGGACGTACTATTATTTTACCTGCCACTGAAAATGAGACAACTAATTAAACTTTAACAGAATGCTTTTTTTTTTACCATATCACTATAAAATGCATTCTGATTTCTTAACCATTAAAAGGTTTTTTACAACTGTGCATCTTAGAATCTTGGAAATATACTACTTTAAGCTTAACGATGTAGGCAACGATTACCTCTCTAAACTCAATGTTTACAGTCTTCCCAGGGGAAAGCCCCTTGACACCCAAGATCCTCAACTCTTTCATTGTAATCCGAGAGGAGGAAGTTTAAAAGTGACCATGAAGTTTGAGTTTTGTTTTTCTATTTTAAAAGAAAGTCAGCTGTTTTCATTCCCTACTCTTGTATGACAAGAACAGCAAAATAAAAACCCTAGATGAAGATGGCTTGCCTATGCGCCTTTGGAGGGAGGAGACACATTCCATGACGCAGTGAAGGTGAATGCTCATGTTAAAATACCACGCTGCCTTTTCCCCTTTCAAAACCTATGTATTAAACTGGTCTGCTAATAAGCTGCACTCTCTTACCTGTGCAATGCTAAAGCTTGTTACTATTTAGTCTCATTGTTAGGTCACTTCTCTATATAGTGTCCTGTTTGAAGGTTCTTTGTGTCAATCCTACTGGAACTTTTGAACCACGCTTGGGAGCTAATCAGGACATAGGAGCTGGGAAGAGGCTGTGTTGGGGTTTAGATTGGTGGTTTGTCTTTCTACTTCTTCCTCTCCCAACCTTGCACCTGTATTACTATCTCTGACTGCGTCTAGCACCTTTCATGCGGAAGGAGAAGGAGATACATTAGAAAACATGAGAGACACTGGAAAATGCTCTACAGCAGAGGGAGCCTACTGGAAGGTGTCAATGAGATTAAAGATCACCAAAAATGTGCTAAAACCCTGGCATCCTCAAACGTCTCCATCTTACACTCAAGAGTGTAAAATATGTTGTACCTTGCACTCAAAAGTGTAAAATATGTTTTAATAAACGGGGAAGAGAAAAATATTACTGTCCATTTATACTAAAAATTCCAGAGGCACCAGAATGCACCTATATTCTCTTCTAAATTCCTCTGAACTGTGCTGTAATCCAGGGTTTCTCAACTTGGCACTCTTCTCATTCGGGACAGGATAATTATTTGGTGGAGAGGGACTGTCCTGTGTGTAACAGCATGACTAGCCCTACGTACTAGATACCGTAGCAGCCTTTTCCCAGTTGTGATAACCAAAAACCTCTCTAGACATTGATGAGCCTCCCTGGGAAGCACACTCCACCTCATAACCCCACCCCATTTGCGAATCTCTCCTCTCATCTCTTCAGAAAGAAAATCTCCAGGGAATAGAACAGCATCCAAATACAGGCAAATCATAAATTGCTCCTCCATAAAAGTCTGAAAAGAGTTCCTTTTGTAGTGTTGGCGGAATGAGGAAAGACTGGGTTAGAGCTGTTTTTTACTATTCATTTGACCATAGCATGGCTAAATACTATGTTGTGATTTCCCTCTATAACAAAGAGAGGACCAACACCATCTGCACAGCATTATCTGGAATCATCTTACGGCTATTAGACTTAGTTTGTCTATTTAATTTAAAGCCAAATGCCCATCGAATTATCGGCTCATTGAATTATCTGAAGAGCCTCATGTGTACATCGAAGACAACAGCTCTGCATCTTACTCAGTAACGTGTAGGAGGCTCTTTTAGAGGTTGACTTAGCTTTGAATACTCTTTGGTCACACTCACTTTTCTGAGTTTGGTCCAAGTTCTATCTCATTTGTAATGGCCCAGGGGCTAATAGCCTAAGAGCAATGTTGAAGTGTCATGCTTGGGTTTAACTACCTAAAAGGGAACAGTTCACTGAAATCAGATTCAGTGGAAATAAGATAGTTGGTCCCATCACAGGATGATTCTTGGATGCAGAGAGTAATTCCTTATATAAATTTTATTAAATGATATTTTATAAAATAATTTTGTCAAACCTTTAGTAGACATCAATGGAACATACCAGAACCTTTCATGTGTGAAAACAAATACCCAATATACTCAATACTCATATGAAACCAGTAGATGAATAAATACACACCCACACGAGAGAAAAACACAAACTCAAGTGAAGGGGGAGGAGGGAAGAGAGAAGAGGGAGAGAGTGGGAAGAAGAGGATGGCTGTACTCTCACCTAGCAGGTACAATGTAAGGGTATATGGCAGACCTCCTGAGGGAGGGCCACAACTACAGCTTGACTCTCTCTAACAAACGCAAACAATGTAACCTAATTGTCTGTACCCTCATGTTAATCTGAAATATAAACAAATAATTTTTAAAAAACAAATGAAAATGGACAAGAATTAATATATATTCTTAGGTGCATCTAAATGTATTCAAAAACTTTTATCTTAATAGTCACCACTACAAAATTGTACAAGACCAGCAGTTACTCTTCATATGCTATTCGGAATCTCACCTTTCTTGTATCCTTAATAGATGTGTTGCAAAAAATTTTCCTTTTTGGCTATATGACGGTTGTTTGGGATTTGGCTTTTGAACATTTTTTGGTAAAGTTTGGGGTAAAAATCTACCAAGTTATCTTGTTAATTAAGTTAGAGATTCTTATCATGAAGGAAATTACTCATCTGTGCTCATGAAGATGTCACACTTGGAATTTCATCAATTAACACATTGTATGGAATTTAACAATACATTTTTAGGTGCTAAACTCTGACATCTCTTTAAAAGCAATTTCTTCTTACATAATCTGGTTAACTTGAGGTCACAGTGCCTCAAATAATTGACAGTCACCTATTACTCATTTCTAAAAGCACAAAACACTTGTCTGGCTTTCAATTCTGTCACGTTCTCCTGGTTGCAAATAACCCTCATCAGCATTCAACCATTTCCACCTGTCACCTACCTCGTGTACCTCCATCCCTGACATCTGCTACTCAATAATCCTGGAGTGACATTCTCTGAAAGACACCAATGCACCAATGATTTACTAATGGGCAACATGAATAGCCTCTTATTTGCTTATCCTCCGGCTTTTTAGTAGCATTTACCACTGTTGACTATAACTTTCATCATGAAATTTTCATTCACTGGCGTCATAATGCTACATTCTTCTCATTCTCCTACCTTGCAAATCACCATTTCCCATCTTCTTTCCCTTCCTACCAAATACATCTCAATGTTTAGTACTTGTTCTAATTCTCCCTCTACACTCTCTTTATTAGAAATCTCTTCAGTCTCAAAACTTTAATACCTGCCTCCAAAATACATGTCATATGAGCTCCCCCTCTGCATTTCGTAACCCAAGTGAGGCTGTATTTTCAAGAACAGTATAAGTCAGTCCACTAGCCTCTCACTTAAGTATGTTCCCTTTTCTTCTGTTCTAGTCCCCTGACATCAGTGCCATCTTTGTCATCATGCAGACTTTAAATTTGGAAGAAAGCCTTCATTTCTCTTTCTCTGTCTTACTACACATTGTATCAGTTTTGAATCATATGGAAGGTGCTTTTGTGACATCTCTGATATAATTTCTTCCCTTCCTATTCTGTCACAGTATCCTAGTACCAGCCCCTGTGCCCTCTCTTATGGTCTAAGCAGCCCCTTGATTTTCTTCTTTCTAATCTATCCTACAAGTTGTTGATGGGAGCTTATCTTTTTATAAAGGATGGCTCTTCCCAAAGAAATGGCTGTGCCTTTCTCAGGCTCAGAAACCTTTTGTGATTCCACCAAGTGTTCAATGCCTTCTACTTTCTGACCCCAACCTACCTAGCTATGGCCCACACTAAAGCTCACCCAGACTGAATATTCATTCCCCCCACCCCAAACCCCACTCCCCAGGGTTTTTGCTCATTCCCTGGCTCTCCCAGTGCTGTCCTAGGACCAGCAGCATCAGTAGTGTCTGAGAACTTGTTAGAAATGCACATACTTTGGCCAGGCTCAGAGTTGCTGAATGAGAAATTCTGACGGTGAGGCCCAGCCACCTGTGTTAGAGCAAGCCAGGGGATTCTGAGGGATGCTGACATTTGCAAACTCAGAATGCCCTTTCCTAGTCTCCCTGCTATTATTTTCTCCATCTTTCAAAAAATACCTCTTCTGAGTTTGTCACTGATTCTCTCCTCGACTCCCATAGTCCTCTTTTTTGTCTTCATCATGTAATTTTCAGTGTGTGGCCTTGGTTTCCAGTTAGATCTCTCCTGGTAGATTGTAAGTTCAAGAATAGGGAGTGTGTGCAGGTGTGTGTGTGTGTGTGTGAGAGAGAGAGACCTTGCTTTATGTTTTGCCCCGGTTTAATGTCATTTATTTTCTATTTTTAAAAAAATTGAATGAAATGAACAAAATTTTCCTAATTTGTGAGTGATATAATTCTTCAGAATTTGGAAGTTTATCAGGAGAAATGAAATGACACTTAAAATTTGGCAGTTTACTCTTCTAACAATATATATAGAAGAGTAAATAATATAAGCCTGCACTTTCTTCTCAAATGCTTATTTATTTATTTATTTTTGAGACAGAATCTCACTCAGTCTCCCTTGGTTGGGTGCTATG
Organism: Perodicticus potto; assembly: GCA_963574655.1. NCBI lineage: Eukaryota > Metazoa > Chordata > Mammalia > Primates > Lorisidae > Perodicticus > Perodicticus potto. The sequence goes on along the minus strand of CAUYRH010100246.1, from coordinate 50,105 downwards.
GCGATGGTGTCACAGCTCACAGCAACCTCAAACTCTTGGGCTCAAGCGATCTTCTTGCCTCAGCCTACCCAGTAGTTGGAACTACAGTCACCACCCACAATGCCCAGCTATTTTTAGAGATGAGGTCTCACTCTTGCTCAGGTTGGTCTTGAACTTCTGAGCTCAGGCAATCCACCTACCTCAGCCTTCCTGCGTGCTAGGATTACAGGCATGAACCACTGTGTCTGGGCCATCAAATGCTTATTTAATTATGAGAAGCCTGTCTATATGGTAGTATTTGCTCTAGAACATTTTGATGATCTGATCTCTGAAAATAAGTTCTACCATATGGTAAGATCACACACATAGGAAGGTGTATTTTCAGAGTGTGCTTTATTTCACATGAAATCATGGCTATTGTTGCTTTTTGTACAATTGTGTTTAAGTATAAGGTGTCCAGAGGGAAAGGAAAAAGTTTAGAGAAGTCTGAAGCTTATATGTTGAAATCTTATACTTAAATTCACTCAATCATTCTGTATCTATGGCTTGAACTCCCACTCCATGTTGCTTTATTAATTTTCTTTTGATTTATTTAAGATGCTATTCAGTTATTACACCTAGTGGCCATGTATGTACATGTAGTATAAAATAACATTCATAAGCCAAGTTTTCTCAGATAGGGAGCAAAATTAGGGGGGAAAGCAGAAGAGAGTATGTCTGGTTATATCACCTGGGCAGTGGTAATCAACCCACAATTTCAAATGTAGCCATAAACTTCCAAAAACTTTAATTTATTTATTTGGGATTGAATGAGCAATTAATGTAGTGGCTAATTCACTCTTGGAATGACTGACCAAACAGAATTTAAGACAATGATTTCTAAACTAGGAAAGGCATAGAGTGTCTAGTCTATATCAAGCATTTTTTTTTTAATGGCAGTTTAATTCTTAAAACCTCCCAGAAAAGTGATGCAATATCCCCATCTAACAAGGGAGACACTCAACCCAGGCGAGGATAAGGTACATGTCCAAGGGTATACAGGCTGCCCCAATAAAACTCATCCAGACCTGAGCCCAAACATTACCGTGGTCCCCTTTAAAGATTAATTTCAGTGGTGCTCAACATTTTTTATGTTTGCAGTCTTTTTGAATTGTTGGCAGTCCATTTGAAGGAATTCAGGCTCAAAACACTAATCACAATAGCACCCTTCTGCAGTAACCAACAGCTTGGTGTCTGTGCAAGCATCCTCAGCTTTCCTGCCTTTATTCATTAGTTACCCTCCCTATCTCATGTGGATAATGCGTAGAGCTGTATATGACTCCCACTGCACTTAGAGATTCAGGAGGTTAATTTCTCATCATTCCATTGAGGAGACTTTTCTCTGATGCAGCTTGAAGTTAGCTCAATAGGCCACTGCACACCAAGTGGCAGGTCCTCTCAACTCAACACTCCGAGATCTGACAGTGTGTGGGACCAGCCTGGGCAACATAGCAAGACCCCATCTCTACAACACATTTTAAAAAGATGACTGGAAGTGGTGATGTACACCCATAGTCTCAGCTACTTGGGAGTCTGAGGAAGAAGGATTGCATAAAGCCAGGAATTTAAGGCTGCACTGAACTATGGTTGTGCCATTGTGCTCCAGCCTGGATGAGACAGAGTCTATCTCTAAAAAATGAAATGAAAAATGACCCTTACAAACTGATACATTTTGGGGCTATCTGTGTGATAGAATTGTTTTACCCTGAGGATCCTCGGAAGACATCATCTCATACTTTTTGAATGATTATGCGATGGAATATAGAGGTTTGGTTTGTTTATAACAGAAATGTGGCTAGTGGAGAATTTTAAAAAATGCTAGTTGGATTTTTTAAGAGGCAGGCTCTTGCTGTGTTGCTCAGGCTGGCTTCAAACTCCTAGGCTCAAGTGATCCTCCCATGTCAGTGTATGAGCAGCCAGGATCATACTTGTGTGCCACCGCAACTATCTATAATTAAATTTTTTAACTCATTAAAAAAATACAACTTCTGCCATTCTTAGCATGTGTTAATACTAGAAAATTATCCTTTATACAATATTATTGAGTGAAACAATGGGTTTTTTTTTTATAAAACAAATCTGCATCATACATTTTCACTGGTAATCGTTATAAATTCAATCTTTAGGACATTTAAAATATTTTACATGAAAATCCCTGAGCAAAATGACTGTCCTTAATAAACACTGCCAGAAGGACATATATTTTCAGTATTGTGAATTTGTTTGCATGATAGCTGCAATTACAAATCTGGAGTTTTTAATCTAGCAATCAGATGACAAGCTGAGCAGCTACCATCCCATGCTTAACTATTTTTATTATGACTTTTTTTCTTCAAAGCAGCTGTTGTGGTTAAAAACACAAAGATTCTTATTTTTTTCTTTCCATGCTACAGTATTTTGACAAACAAATCTCTGTTTCCCCAAACATAAAGAGTCTGATGCTAAAAGAGGCTGTTGTAACACATGTGTGCTTTCATAGATTCCGCAGTGCTCAGTTATCTTGTAGACATAGGTGGCTGTTTTTATAAATCTCACATAGTACTTAATACAGAGTGGGTACCCCATGAGTAGTTCATAAATGGATGGTAAATGAACATTATTTGGATTATTTAATCATATCTTTCTAAAGAGGACTTTTTGTGTATGTGATAGCAACTGGAAAAGAAAATAAATATTTATTGATCCCATTTTCTTTCTATTACCAGCAGGTGGATGGCATTGAAGAGGTAGATAGTATTTCTTTGGAGAATTCCAAACCAAGAGAGATGCTAGTGTGTATTAGTAAGTTTGATTCCCCTGTTCATTATTGTGTCCACCCCAGGAAATATAAGGACCTGGAAAAGATGAGGTGAAAAGTGAGTAGAAAGATGCCAGGGATCAGTGCTGATTTCAGATATTTTAGTTTGTGTTTTGGTTAGAGGAGAGGTATGGGACAAGAGTACAGAGGAACTCTGGTCAAAAAACTCATACTACCCATTCTGCCCTGTGACTCCATCCTAAACTATGCTTTCTTTATGAACTTTCACTAATGATCACTGGCATAGCTTTCTGCTTCCTTTCCTGCATAGGTCTTGAACTTTCTTGCATCCATTCTAGTCCTCGTTACCCTGATCGCCCAGTAGTCAGTGATAGCTCTGAGGGCTGACACGGTGTTTTGATGATCTGTGTGTCTGCTGGGTCTTACATAAGGTGATTGCCCAGTGAAGTCTGTTGAATCCTCTTTGGGGAGGGTAAAGGTCTTAGATACTCACCCTTCAGCCTTGGTTATTTTAAGCATATTTACAGTCTACAAGAATAATTCAAAGGTTCAATTTTCCATTTAGTCTGCAGGAGTGTTTTCATAATTTTAGTTGGTTTGGTTCTAATTTATTCATGAGGGTATGTTGAAAACAGGGATAACAATGCAGAACTTTGCCCTGCCTGGGTATAAGAAATTTTTTGTGGTCTGACGGTAGAGTTGCTCTCACGTCCCGACCCACCTAATGAGTCAAGATATTCGTGACAAGCAGGTGCTTCGTGTTTAAAACAGTATTTTTTCACCCACATAATTCTAAATATGACATTAATATGACTCATTGTAATCACGTGTACAGAAACCGGCTTTTGGAAAAGTAATTCGTAATCTTTACAACAGAATTCTTTATTTGTCTCTTAAATTTTGTTCAGTTTTTGGTCACAATTATTTAGCCTTTTAGCACATTTAAAAGTATATTTTTAACTTTTAAAAAGTTAATGGAGAATAAATTTTTATAACATTTCAGGATATGTTCAATACATATCAAAAGTAATTTGCATTCACTTTGTTATAGCAATTCCATTCATACAACTTTAGTCAAATAAAATAATTACATAAATGCTGAAGGATTTGAAGATAAAAATTATATGGAATTGGGTAACAAAAAGTAAAAATTAGAACCATCATAATGTGCAAGAAATTACATAAAAGTGGTACAGGGAATATGAGGAAGATATTGGAAATGATACAGGAAGATTTTCACGAGATAGACAAGGGTAAAAAATCAGGTTATAAAACTAGATGCATATCTCAATTTTAGAAAATAGTATCTTGACAGGAAAACGAGAAAATATTTATCAGTGTTGTTGCCACATTTTAGATGATAGAATGTTAGTAATTTCCACTATCTTATTTTTAGCTGTTTATATTTTCTAACTTTCTACAGTGAACACTGATTGCTTTGGCAATAAAAAAATAGAAAAATAAAAGCTATTGTTGATGTTTACCTACATGTTTTCACTATGACATTAAAAGAAGCCAACTGCCCTAGTGCAAGAGTATCACATACTTCACACCTAGCCCACGCCTGTGCCCAGGGTAGACATCATTCATCAATCCTAGCACACTGCCATGAGAGGCCTTGCAGAAACCTCACTTATTCTCAGCACAATGTTCTTGGCAACCATTATCCATTCATCTAAGTTGGCATGACAAACGAAACCTATTTTCCAGCTCTGTTCTATCAAAAACAAAACAAAACAAAACTCCTTTTCCAGGAATTTAGATTTAAGTATCTTCTCGCATTCAGCTTTTCATGTGATCATGTTTTAGTTTCTCCATTTATAAAAACTTGTCTTCATTCCCAGGGAATAGCACATTCACTAATAAATGGTAGATGTGAGCATAGATATCTGTCTTGGAGGAAAAAATGATGCTTTCAGTAGCTGTTATAGTTCAATTGTTCTTAAAAGATCTCTGATACAGATAGAAAGGCCTATGGATTAGAACTTTCCATCTATTCAATAAATAAATAAATTGTATCAAAATTTATCTTTTTGGATAGCAAAACTTACGATTCTTTTACTCATCTGACTAATGGTTAAAACAAATATATTTTAAAATAATTCTTATCTTGATGATAAAGGACAAAGTCTCACATTTAGAAGGAGAGTATCTAGCTCTCCAATAATAGAAGAAGAAAATATGGAATAAATGATCCGAATATACTTAAAATCTGTGTCAAGACAGCCTTCTTCCACTGCCTGGCTACTCACATTTTCACAAGTAGTCTTTTAAGTCTTACACACATTCCATGGTGTTGGGTATGGAACAGAATTAATCAAATGAAACCTAAATGGGTTTAAAATGGAATGTCCCCTTCAGATCATTTCTCTCCTCATAAAGTATACGAATTTCAAACTTAGCTGTTTTTAAAATCATCTTTTCTCATGGATAATTAATGGCCAAAATTGTTTTCTGCTCCATGCCAACTTCTTGTTCCTGCATTGTAGTTTGTGGGGTTTTTGCCCTAAAATCATTCACATTGCTCTTCCTGAAAACCAGATCCAGTCCCTCCACGTCTCCTGGCATCTATAAAAATGCACTCTCTGAATGGCATAGATGGGAGAATTTGTGTGAATCTCCTTCAGGGGTCAAGAGGCAGAGATCCACTCTGGTTCTCTGTGGTTGGGATATCTGGTTATGATCTCAGCAAGCTGCAGGAGGGGAAGGCTATTCCCTCTGCCAGGAGGTGACAACAGCCGATGCATCAGCAGCTTCTCCGTGGTGGGTGACCATGCAGTGCCCTGCTTAGGGCACGGGGCTGTTAACTCTGCTTCTGTCACCAAAGGCATCTTCCTCCTCCTCCACCATCCACGACCTCCTTGCCACCTCCTTCCTTTCCTGGCTTCCTGGTTCTGCTGGGTCTTTTCTACTGTACTGCTGTCTTGTCTGGGGTCTCTCTCTGTGTGTTTCACATTCTCACTCTTCAAGAAAGAGCATGTTTGGCCATCAGGCACCCACGAGCATCGGGCAGAGCAACCCCAGGAATCTGGTCGGTTTCTCAGGCTGCCTCCCAGGTTCAGACGGCCGGTCTGTGTCATTTGTCCATCCTCAGTCCTCTTGGGTGTGTCTTTGTCTCAGCTGTGGCTGTGGATTCCGCAGGTGCTCCGAGGACTTCTTCCCCAGCACACCCGGTGTAAGATTGATGTCCTAGATTATTCTGTGTGCTTTAAGGTGACGTGGGATTTAGCATGATAGAGGAAGATGCGTCGATGGCTCATTTTATTGTCATAGATCACATAAAGGAGTTTCAGAACTGGTAAGAGGGAGGGCTTATAATAGTTCGAAGAAAATGTTGAAAAAATGTAGCGGATTACAATTTGCCTGGTCACATAAACCTTCAAAAAAATGCAGTTGAGATTGGACAAAAGGTAGCACCAGGTCTATTTGAAACTGTTACATAAAATGTATCCCTGATTATATAAAGCTGCACTAGAGAATATAGCTTCATAGCTGAAAATACCTGGGAGGTTTTAATAATGTAACTTGTTGAGAGTATACCTCTTTTCTTAGTGGAAATGCTCTACATGCGGTAACTTTGCATGGGTGGTGGTACAGGGTATTTACAAATGCAAAATCAAGTCGTTGGGTGGTACACTTAAGATTGGTGTGCTTGGTGTATTTCAATTTCTCTATCCTTCAATTTTGAAGTCAATGGCATCATTCCTTTTTTCTTTCTATTTCTATCTTGACCACCTCAGTTTAAGGCTTCTAGCCTAAATACATTTCATGCTACATTGCTTTCTCTTCCCTATGATTCTACCCCGCACAACACCTCCTCTGAAGCAGCTCTGGTCTGGGTCTGCCTTCCTCGGCTACCCTTGTCTAATAACACACGTGTTCTGGCTCTTACTGCCCACTCATTAGCCGTGTGCTTTCTGAACCAAGCACCATACTCGATTCCTTTATGTTTCCATGGAAGTTAGCACAGGACTCAGTTCTTAGTAGGATTTGATTATGGATGTAACTGTCAGAGATTGTTAGAACTACAGGGGCTCCTACAGATCCTTGGCCCTTTTATTTTATTTATTTATTTTGAGATGGAGTCTCACTCTGGTGCCCCAGGCTAGAGTGCCATGGTGTCATAGTAGCAACCTCAAACTCCTGGGCTCAAGGGATCTTCTTGCCTCAGCCTCCTGAGTAGCTGGGATTACAGGCGTGAGCCACCACGCCTGGCTAGTTATTTTTCGTTTTCTTTTTTTTCTATTTTTAGTAGCTATAGGGTCTCACTCTTGCTCAGGCTGGTCTTTAACTCCTGAGCTCAGGCAACCCACCCACCTCAGCCTCCCAGAGTGCCAGGATTATAGGCATGAGCCATGGGCCTGGTACCCTTTGTTCTTTCTGAAAGAGGGAGCTGACCCACAGGGTGTCGGGGAAGAGACAACCAAGTGCTATATTTTTCTATAGAGGCAAAATGTACATAACATAAAATTAACCGTTTAAAACTACAATTTAATAGCTCTTGGTCTATTCACAATACTATGCAACTATCACCTCTATCTAGCTCCAAAATATTTTCATCTCCCCAAAAGAAAACCTGTCTTCCTGCTCTGCCCCTACTCCAGCCCCTGACAGCTGCCCATCTGCTTTCTGTCTCCGTGGATTCGCCTGTGCTGAGTATTTTCTATAGACAGATTCACACGGCATGTGACCTCTGTGTCTGGTTTCCATCACTTCCCATCATGTTTTCTAGATTCCTCCACGGGTAGCATATATCCCTGCTTCATTTTTTTTTTTTTTTTATGGCTGAAGTGCTAACATTTTTCAGCACTAACAAAGCACCAGGTAGAGTGATATTTCACATGTGTGATTGCATGAAGCCCTTCTATAATAACAGCCCTAAGACATAGGAATTATTATTCCTGTTTTATTTATCTTGAAAACTAAGGTTAAAAGAACTGAAGTGTCTAGTCCAAGTTCATAAAGTAGACAAAGCACCCAACAAGGCCTAGGATGGAAATTCCTGCGCTACATTGAGTTGGCTCCTTGTAAGTCTTCCATGTCCACGGCTGTCCCCGCCCAGTGACCTGTCAGTCCTGGCTTCATGTCTGCATCTGTCTCCCCAGGTGACTCAGAGTGGGCCAGACAGACCCCTGCTCATGGTTTCCTGTGTTTGAAATCACATGCGTTACGTCTCAAAACACTGAAAACATTACAGAGATTTCTATTGCACTTCAGTGGGGTATAATTGGAGTTTTGCCAAAGTGAAATCTACAAGTTATTTTCCTCCATTGGCTGGTGATCCTCGGAGAAGACGGCCTCTTCTTAGAGCTTTCATAAACTGTTGGGGGGAGTATGCATGAGCACCACTGAGCCAGCCACAGCAGAGGTGGATTTTCATAATTAATTCAGGAGACCGATTTATTTCTCTAATTGGTTGTGAAGCTTTGTCAACTAGGAGATAGTAAAAACAATTAAAATTGTAAAAAACTTGGTGGAGTTTGGGTATTAAGGATGCACAGAGAGATGGAAAACAGATAAGAGGCCCTAATTATTTCTTCAGTTAGTGTTTAAATATTTACGAATCACAGTTTGGCGAAACTCATTTTTATCTTTATAGATGTGTGTTGTCTCTACTTATGCTAAGAGTTTGATTCTGCACACAAGTTCAAAGAGCCAGTTTAGAGTGCAAGGATCTCATTCTTAACCCTGAGTTCATGAACCAGCTTCAAGGGATCTATTAAAACCCTTGAAATGGGCTGGAAAATGTTACAGGTGTGTGCCTTTTTCTATGATGAGGAGGCAAAGCTTTTGCCACATTTTCATGGTTTAGGAACCGTTACTCCACAGCATTCTCTCCAATTGTCTGTGTTGTCAACAGATGCCAGTCTAATAGTCTAAGGACACTAACTCCTTTTGCACCTAGACAAGGGGCATCTACAGTGTATGAGGAGGCTTCTGCCATCCCAATGTCCTTGGTGGCCCACTGGCCCCTTAGCAGGGGCTCAACCCCATCTTGGAAAGGTCACTCTTCAGTTTTCACTTATCCCTCTCTTCTTAATAAACTAAATTGCACTTCCGAGTCAGAGACTGCAGCAAAAACTGGGAGCAAAAAGATGAAGGCAATGGTGGGAGCAAGGCAGCTCCCGGGCGAGTGCTCTGGAGGTGAAGAAGGGGATTGTCAGAGCCTGGCCACACCACGCGCAGTATCGCGCAGTATCGGCACCCCTGGGAGCTTGTTAGAAACACAGAGTCCCGGGCCCCCAGGCTGCACCTAGTGAATCAGAATCTGCATTTTAACAAGTACCCAGGGAATTCGTAAATGCATTAGAGCCCGAGCAGCATTGGTTCAGTGGGTGCCCCTTTCTGAGCCCCACAACCCATTCTCATCTGTCTCCCAAAGGAAGCCACAGCCCTCCTCCATCTCCATCCTGATTCTTGCTCCTCCGTGTCAGGTGCAATTTCTGTAGTTGTCTCGCCTTCCCCGAGGAACCAGCAGTCTCTAGCACATGTTTCCTGTTACACCTCTGAGATCTGAGCTCCAGCCCATTTCTGGAGCATAAACTCCTCTGACTGCAGTGTCTTGATGGTATCATCCAGAGGGAGAGGAAGCAACCAGAAGACCAGGGTTCCCCAGTCGCCTCCTTGTGAGCCCTACAGTCATGAGGCCTCCTGGGCCTCAGTTTCCCCATCTCCGTAAGGTTGTGGCAAAGCCTGAACAAAGATGTTCATGGAAAGTTCTCTGTGCCCAGCACAGAGCAGAGGTTCCCAAAGTGTCTCTGCTGCTCCAGTTATTCTGTAAAGGCCCCGGGTGCTCTGCAGAGAGGACACTGACTTGGGATGTAGAGAATCTGTTCTTCTCGTGCCTGGTCAGGGATTGTCCAGTTTAGTGGACAAACCTCAGGCCCTTCCCTCTCAGTTTCCCAACCTATGAAGGGAAGCTTTGACCACAGGGCCGTCTGAGATCCTTTATGACTTTGCCAAGGCATGCGTGGCCTCCCAGAGGAAGCCATTGCCCACCAGATGTTTTACAAATGGTGAAAAAAGCTGTATCTATAGAAGTAATCTAACATTTGGGCGAAGTAGTTCATGACTATAATTCTAGCTCTCTAGGAGGCTGAGGCAAGTGGATGGCTTAAGTTTGAGGCCAGCCTAAGCAAGAATGAGATCCCATCTCTACTAAAAATAGGAAGAAAAAAAAAAAACTAGCTAAGTGTTGTGGCAGGTGCCTGTAGTCCCAACTACTTGGGAGGAAGAAGCAAGTGGATCTCTTGAGCCCAGGAATTGGAGGTTGCTGTGAGCTAGGCTGATGCCAGGGCACTCTCCCCAAGGCAACAAAGTGAGACTCTGTCTCAAAAAACAAAAGTCTAACATTTGAAGGGGATCTCTTGAGACAAACATATTTTAATTGCTCTGCCTCCCTGAGCATTAATCTCCATCCATTAGTGATTGTAAGTTGCCGTGACCCAGAGACCAAACCCATAGACCCTTGTGAGAGACCCTCCACTGAGCTTGCCTCAAAACTTGACGCCCTTCATTCTCACAAAATGAAAAGATTGATTTTGAGCTTCAGCACTTTGTGTTTATCCATCACAGTTACAACTGTCATTGTAATGATATAGGCTCCCATGCAGACAATTAAAAATCATGCTCAAAGAATCTGTTCTAATTGCTTTGCTTTGAATTACAATTCAAATCGTAGAAACAGCCCCCATACAATAAGGAATGTCACCACGCTTTGTCTGTAGTCTCAGAAAATTTTTAGCTACCTGTGGATACTGCTTTTTTCTCTCCAGAACTTCTCAAGGAGTTGAGATCTCAAAAGAGAAGAAACACAAAGAAAGCTTTCACTGATGCCTGTGTTTTTATTCCCTCTCCTTCTAGACCCCAGGCTCGCCCCTCCCTCACACTTGCAGTTTTCTCTGCTTGCTTCTCCCTACACCAAACTGACCTGTTATTTTTTTTTTAATCATTCCCTTTGAAGTCACATCACTGCTACTAAACAGAAAATGGGATAAGTTAATCTGTTCCCAAGTATTCATCAGTTGTTAATGAAGCTACTCTAAACTTTTTATGATTTAGAAATGTAAAGGAAAAAAATAATCATCCCCCCTTTTTATTGAGTGTGTGTTGGTGTTGCAGGGGTAAGGGAGAGATGCAGAAACAGCTACACCTTCCTCTCCTCTCAAATTAAGTCAAATTGGTGCAATCTCAGCTCACATGGAAAACAATACAGCTCTGGGGAGGGAAGGAAAGAAAAGAAGGAACCATTCACTTGCCCTTCGGTTACTTTTTCCTTCTATGCAAACCCTTTGTCTTTTTCCCTTTCCTGCTTACTTCCACTACTTAACTAAACACAGAACAGTATGCAGAGCCTTTCCATAAGAAATAAAGGTTTGTTTTGTTTTGTTTTGTTTTGCAGTTTTTGGCCAGGGCCAGGTTTGAACCCACCACCTCTGGTATATGGGGCCAGCACCCTACTCCTTTGAGACACAGGCACCACCCCAAGAAATAAAGGTTTTGATGGAATGAAGTCAGTTTCTTTTTTCCGGTGTTTGTCTAGGGATAGTAAAGCAGGTTATTGCAGGCCTGTGCTCAGTTTCTGAGGGAAAGAATCAGTATTTCCTGGGCCTGACTCCTTCAGGAGGGCCATGTTAGACATGTAAATAACAGGTGTACGTTAATATTTTTAGATTCTGGAACTTGCCGTGCATGCCACCTTAAATGGTCAAGTCAGAATTGAAACTATGTAAAAGGTTCTTAATTTAAAGATTCGTGAACATTGGTACTAGCATAAAGAAGCTGTCAACTTATCGCCCTAACATACATAATGATACTTGATATCTTCAAAAGAGATTCGAACCACTTACCCTCTTATGGGAGATCTTTTATCAGACCCGCTCTTTTTGAGATTCAAAGAATGGATGTCATCTCTTAAACAATTTAGCACTCTCCATCTGAAGTTTTCTCTAAGGTAAATTCAGTTATTCCCTTAGTCTTCTAGACATATGTAATTAAACTCTGTGGGTGTGTATCTTAGTGTCAGGGAGAGATAACCCTGATTAGGTTTGCTCCCAGGGGTAAAAATCATTACTCTGCTCCATGGTGCTTTTTGTTCTTGAGAGCCTTGCTTTACGTTACATCATCTCCTGGAGACGGTTGTTAGTGTGTCATTGTGCAGTGAAATAATAGCTTACCCCTGTCTTCTATCCACACAACTTTCGAGTATCATGCAGTTTTTCTAGAAGTGGTAAACTTGGTTTTGTGTGTAAGAATTGCAATAGCCACAACTTTTTTTTTCTTTTGTTTTTAAACATCTTCCCTATCCAGTATCTTTAAAACCAGGGTGGTTCGAAAGGTGTGTTGACAAGTGCCTCCAGGAGTCCCATTTTGAGAAAGAAGTTCAGATTATCAGGACAATATTTACATTGGGGCTGGATGTGCCATGAAATTATGGCTTGTATTAACTGTGAGTGTCCCCACTGGGTTTAGCCACAAAGAAAGGAGAAACCATTTTACAAATCCAGAAGGACACTGGGGGCGGCACCTGTGGCTCAAAGGAGTAAGGCGCCGGCCCCATATGCCAGAGGTGGCGGGTTCAAACTCAGCCCCGGCCAAAAAAAAGAAAAAAAAATCCACAGAAGGACACTGATAATTTGTATTGCAGAAAGGAGAGAGAGGAAATAGCGGGCAGCCTCCCTTCCTTTCTGCGGGATGCCATGCCATTCTCCTGCTGCTGTTCTTTTTCTCCGCCCCCCACTTCCTTCTCTCACTCCCTGCTCTTTACTCTCTTCTCTCTCTTTCTCATCTCTTCCCCCTCTTCCCTTTCTCTAATATAAAATAAAATAAACTTACACTTTTATATTCTAAAAAAAGTTTGTATATGTGCACGTGTGTGCACACGCATCCGTGTTTGTCTGTAACTGTACTGATGTAATGATAGGATTGTTAAGGTAGCAATATGGCATCTTTGATTGGCAGGGAAGTAGGATTAGGGTAATAGTTATGATGATGATTATTCATAAACCTTTACACATTTTGGTGTTTTTAGCAGGTGGAGGAAGAACGGACTCTTTAACACAGGTGACTTGAACCAAGGAAACAATGACAGGAGGCAACATTATGAAGCAGGTGAAATTTATCATCACGCCCTATGTCTCCCTTTTCTGGAAACTTTTACTCCTTTCTCTATTCCTTCTAGACCTTACCACTTATCAAAATCCCAGGGAAGTGATTATAAACTTAGTCATAGCAGTAATAAATGGCTTAGGAGGCCCTAAATCGAAGTGGGTAAGAGTCAGAAAGATCTGAGATTGAGTCCTGGCTCTGCCATTGACGATAAGACCTTGGACAGGTTTATCTTTCCAAACCTCAAATTTCTTAAACTGGAAAATGGGAAGAATAAAACTGTTTAGCATCTGAGTGATATTAGACATCTAAAACACTGAGCACAGGGACTGGGATATAGCAACTGCATCTTAAATGATAGTTTTTATTATGATGTATTTACCTCCCTGAAGTCAGAGAAAGAATCTCAAATCTATCAGTAAGTTCGAAGATGTTTGTTTTATTTTTCAGGAAAAACAAGAACGGAAATCATCCCGCTCTCTGTTAGTAAGATAGACTCTGTACATTGTGTAAGATCACCACCAATTAAGACAAGTAAATGTTCACTTTTGAATTATTGTTCTTTGAGGGGGGGCAGAGGGTATATCAGCTTATGTTTGCTATGTTAACAACCTACCCCAAAAGTTACCCTGAAAGAACATTCATTAGTTCTCAGGATTCTGTGACTTGGCTGGTGACTTCTTCTAATCTGAGTCAGTTTTGCTGGGGCTGAGCAGCCAAAAATGACCTCACTCACAGGTCTGGGGTCTCAGCTGGGATGGCTGAGGTGGCTGGGCTAGGTGAGGCTTGTGTACAGTAGTCTTTCATCCTCCAGGAGGCTAGCTTGGGCTTGTTCAAATAGTGGCAAAAGGGTTCCCAGCAGCTATGGGGGGAAATCTCCACCAAGCAAGCATGTTTCAAGCCTGTTTACTGACTATTCAAAGTAAGTCACATGACCAACCCAGATTCATGGAGTTGGCTCTGCAGCCTGATGGGAGTTGCTGCAAAGAACCCCCTGGCTGCTCTAAATCTATAATATAAGGATTTTAGATTATCCAGTTCTCCTAATCTTCATACACAGCTATAAAAAGAGTGCCACTCTAGTACATCAACCATTTTGTCCCAATAAAAGAAGCAAAATCTTTATGAAAATGTGTAAAACTTCTTAGAATACAGAGTCATTATCTACATCTAATTCTTGGCCCTCAACCACTACCCCTCAACGCAGGTATACAATTTCCAAGGTGACTGTAGCCAAAAAAAATTGGTCCAGAATTCTCTGTACAACTCAGTCTCCTTTTTACTATTTAAAAATCTGTGGAGCAGTTCTGCATTCCATGCTAATTCAAGAAAATGCAAGCAGATGAAATGCCAGAAATGGCTTTGCAGAAGACACTAGCTGGAAAAAAAACCACAGAGTTTGGAAAACATTTGAAGTAAACAAAACAACACTACAGCTGCACCTTTTGCAACTTCTCAGCCAAGCACTGAATCCTGGTGACATGAAGACTGTGGGCCTGCCACTCAAAAGCTCAGTGTGGTGGGAACTGTGGCTCACACCTGTAATCCTCATGGCTACTTGGGAGGCTGAGGGAAGAGGATTGCTTGGGCTGAAGACTTTGAGGTTGCTGTGAGCTATGATGATGCCCTGGCACTCTACCCAGAGCATTCTGTTTCAAACAAATATAATATATTAGAAAAAAATATATTAGAAAAACAAACTGCTGCGTCTTCAAATTAATTGTGTGTCTTCCCTGCTGCTCTATTTTCATACCATGATGCTGTTCTTTTCTTGAATTGTATGGATTTTTATAGGTCTCTTTTGGCTCATCATTTAAATCCAGTGGCAATAAAAGAAGGGACATTGTGTGTGTGTCGTATGAATGGGAAATTCTCTGCAGTTACAACCTAGTACTACATTTTCTGCAAACAGAATATTCTATAGAGTCCCTCAGTTTGCTCTCTGGCTTCATAGTGGCTCTTGTGTAGACACTAGAACAGGTTAAACAGCTGGCCTGAGTCTTGTACATGTTTCAGCCACACGGGACTGTGTGTTTGAAGTCAGTGGTCACTTCACGCAATAAGTAAGGTAGGAGACAAGAAAAGACTTCGAATTTAATTCTCAATTCACCTTTTATATGTTATGAATTTGGGCAGTGTAAACAACATCTCTGCATCTAAATTTCTCCTTCTATGAAGTGGAAATATAAATTCTTTCTTGTCTGTCCAATGAGGTATTATTGTTCAGAGGATTAAATTAATTCATATATGAGAAAGTGATTGGCAAATTTGCCAAATCGATGTAGAGAAGACGGTATTGTTGTCATTACTATTGTAAGCCACCAAAGGGAACATGTCCATCATCACTCAACCCAGGAAGGGACTCAGGTCTGTTTCACTACTTTAAGATCAGGGTAGATATTAATCTAACATCAAGTGGAGAGGAGAAAAGCTATTCCCACAGGTCAGGTATCCTCCATTCCAGCTCCATAATCATCCTCGTGCTAGCTTATTCTCGGAGAGTAGCAGGGTGCCAGAACTTTCATTTATTTAGAGACTAATTATCTAAGGCATGGATTATTTCCTTTCTGTTGCTGCCTAAATTTATTGCAATTCATTTCCTAGGTAACAGTTAGCAGTACTTGATTCAGGCACAGGAGAGAAAGTAAAAGCTGAGAACTTAAATATCTGGGGAAATGGAGTGAGGACGAGTACGTCATACCAGCATAAGTCACCTACTATCTCTTTGACCTCTTTGGCACACATAGTGAGTGTTCAGTCTGTTGCACACTGTCAGCAAACAGGTTATTTTCTGTGTGCCCGGGAACAATGAAAATTTGTTTAGGAACAAAGAGGTGCTCTATGTAATATCCTTCTACTCCCCGCATGTGTGTTTTTCCTCTCCCCCTCCCATCTTTGAGTATCTTGTCTTTATGGAAGTGTCACTCAACAGAGAGATTACAAAGGCACAGCTTGCACTTTGGTGAGAGTAATTAATAGGAAATCAAAGAGCTAACATTTCATTTAATGGGACTTCTTTGTCCTTTCAAACGTAAAAATATATTCCTGTGCCCCTCTTCTAATTAAGAATAGAAACTGAGATGCTAAGATGGGAGAACCGTTTGTAGAAACCTTCTCTTTAAAAAATTATCATTATCATTACCAAAACCCAAGGCCCCGCAAATGGTATAACTACACGAAAAGAAATCTGCCCTTGCTGTTGTTGAGAAATGATAATAATGCCTTAGTTTTCTTGTCGCTTTCACCCTTCAAATACTTTTTTTACATGAAAATCTGGTACAGCGATCTGAGATTTTCAGGAAGTACTTTTAACTTATAGGCACTTAGAGAAGCTGGACACTCAATCCTTCTGCGGTCTACCAATGTGGTTATTCAACGTGGTTGCGTATAGAGGAATTGAATGAGAAGGTGTGCATCAGGGGATGTGGCTTAGATCCTAAACCGCAGGCCAAAAACCCCGGGGCATTTCTTTTCTCTGCCTGTGCCTGACTCCAACCTACATGCAATCATTCAGTCTCTCAATGAGAGGTGAATAGAGGTGTAAATAGAGGTGAATCATGGGAATTTTGTAAAAAAAAAAAATTAAGATTTTCTGAAAAATAATAACACCTATCATTTGTTGACTGCCTACTTTGTGCCAAGATACTGGGTTAAATGCTTTATAAATGTTTTGTTAATTTTTAGATCATCTCTAGATATTATTATCCTGTTGGATTTGCAAATAACAAAGGGAAGTTAAATGTGTTGCCAAAGGTCACTTGAGCAGGTTTACATTCAAACCCAGATCTGTGAGCAAATGACTTTAGGTGGCAGGTTTGACTGTGTCTTTGTAACTATTGTTGGTGTTCTGAAAATTCCTTGAAAGGAAACTTTGGAGAAAATCATTTTAATTGTAAGTTCCATGAGGAGACCGTAGTTCAAATACATCCCCTGAGCCTCATTTCAAATAAGGATGCTTTAAGAACAACCACAAGGAGAGTGTGGGGTGTGTCTTGTGACTCTTGGAGAAGGCCTTGGGCTGCTGGGTGGCCCCAGGTCTCAGAAATGTTAATACAAGGGACAGGAATGTGGCTATAGAAACACAATAGAGGTCTGTGCTTTGGGAAATCAGTGGACTTCTATGGACTAGCAGTCAAAGGAATGTTCTCCCAGCATGAGGATATGGACAGAAAGAGAAAATGGCCTGTAACTGAGCCTGTCAGAGGGGCATCGAAACACCAGCAGTGAGAACCACTGTGATATCTGACTTCTGAGAACCAGAGACCCTAAGGAAAGGTGCAAGGAACCAGCCAGGCACTCTGGTTAGGAAGCCACACGGGCGAGATGCCAAGTGAGTGGGGATGGGGTCGGCCCCGGGTAGAGGCCTGCAGAGTGGACTCGCAGTGTCTGCCTGGCCAGCTCATGACAGTCCAAGCAACGAAGACATTTCCTGCTCCCCATCTCCTTTCTCCTCCCCTGATCTCTCAAGGCTTGGGGCTGAGGTTATCTAGCAGTGTGTGGCTGGCTGGGGTGCAAGGCAAGAGGGAGGGTCAGGGCCCCGTCAGGAGGGGACTGAAATGGCTCCCTGCCCCCAGGTAGGCTTCTCACTACAGCAGGCCCAGACCACAGCTCTCACTTCAGACCACACTCGACACTGAATAACAAACCAGAATGGACGTATCAGTTATTGAATTGAGACTGTGTCAAGGTCAAAAGTGAGAAAACGATTTCTGTTTTGCTATCTCCGAGAAGGTAGGCGAGCTAAAAGCCATGGACAAGGTTTGCAAGAGAGGTTCTGGGAGCAAAAAAAAGAAAAAGCCTTTTTATTTTACTCTTTAAATCTTCTTTTAGCAATCTGGATCAGGGATAAGCGTGGCTTAGCAATAACAACAAATAAACGTCATGTTGCTTTGTTAGTAGATTCCTGAACAATGTTGTTGTAATGAGAACCTTGGCCTCTCACCAGAGAAGAGTTATATACCAAGGCAAAATTGCAAAACATAACTATGGCAGACATCACCTAACTGCAGGGCCTTTGTCATCACCTCCCACATACATAACCTTGAGCAATTCACTATTCTGTGTAGTAGAATTTCTACATCTGCTAAATGGGAGAATCATGTCACTTTTTCAAAAGATTTTGAAAGGAGAGTAAATAAGTTAACATATTTAAAGTGTCTAGAAGAATAAATGACACATGGGGAGCATTTCATTTGCTATTTAATGTGAACTTCATTAAATCAACACAATGAATCCAAGCAGTTAATTTGAAAGCATCCAGGCGACAAGTGAATAGTGAGTTTAAAAACAATAAAATATAAGAAATATTCTAATAGTCCAAAAGCCGTAAGAGTCATGGAATTTTTGGGGTGAGGTGAAAAATTACAAACTGAATTTAATCTGAACTTTGTGGGTTACTAAGTGTACAGCGAGCCCTTCTCTAGACGTGGACAGATCTGTGCTGTGGCGCTCTATGTCCTGAGATCAGTATGGAACTGGAAAGGCCTGGAAGCAAATGACCCTCTTCCATGTGCAGAACACAGTGTTGGGTTGGGTTATGCTAATTAATTTTTATAAAATCCCTTTGTCAGTAGGAGCTTCAGGTTTATTCTCTACTTTGATTCGGGGCATGGCTTGATCTGTTTGTTTGTTTTTTTTTTAAACAGGGCAGAAGTCATTTCTTGCCATTCTAGCAGCTTCTATCTAGTATTCATTCCTTACATCTGTTTTCTTTCTTTATTTTGCTAACAAATATAATCTAAAATTCCTTGGCTATTGGGTCCATTTGCTGCATCTCTGGAATGTGATCACAGATTGATTTGATGCACTCCTGAATTACACAATTTTCCTTCCAAGGAAAGGAAAATTCTATCCCTGTTTGATGTTTCTGCTGGGATTATCTGCGTACTATTAAAGAGGAATATGAATACTTCTCATTCTCAATCTAGCTCTCTGAAAAAAGACTTAAGGATGGCTTTTAGAAAGTTTGGAAAGGGAAGCAGAAAAAAGCATGGAGGCTGGAAAAGAAATAGATCGTGTCTATTATATTTCCAAGCTATCTTTTTGTTGCACACTCACTCCCTTCCCAACCACGTAATAATGGGATGTATTAATGTATTAATGTACTTAGGCCTGAAGTTTCAGAATATTAACATTAAAAGTCATACTTCTTACAGCGTATGTTTCAGTCTAGCCCGTAGAGAAGTGGTGCAGAGCCGGGTTCTGCCACCAAAGGACTTGGGCTCCCATGAGAGCTCCATGCTCCCTTGCCAACACAAGGAGCTTGAACAGGTGACATGTGCTCTCCGTGCTTGGCTTTCCACATCTGTAAAGGCAATGGAAAAAGAATTAAGTTCTTTAGAAGAGTGAGGGGCACACAGGTGGCACCTAATAAGTCTTAGCTCTTATTTCTTTCATTTCTCTGCTCTTATTTCTGAATAAAAGGATAACTACTTATTTAGTGCTGTCTCTCCATGTTGTTTAGAAACGTGCTGGCTTATTACCAATGGAACAGAAGAAGTAGATAAAAGTCTAAGCTTGTATCGATACAGCCTATTTGTATTTTTAAGGTCATGTGCTGGTAGTGATAAATTCCATTATTCTTGTATTCTTGTTTTTAAATAACATTTGCATTGTAGAACTTGTATCCAAAGGGGTAATGAATCTCTAAGGCCTGTATCCTGCCTTCTTCTTTCCCCACTCACGTCCCTCTACCTTGTTCTCCTTTACGATTTCTTTCTGGCGTTTCCTTCTGTCTCCATCTTTGTTCCGTCTTAGCGCAGTTCTTTTGCGTGTTTAGTTGTATCATTCTCACCTGCTAGAACACTGCCTTTCGTATCTTCATCTTGCTATGAAATTAAAATTTCCTAAATTCACCTTTTCTCTTGATAACTTATCCATTCACGAGGAGATAAACATTAAAGTAACACATGAAAAGAAAAGGAAAAGAAAAAAAATGAGAAGGCAACTTTTTATAGCTGGATGTGTTTTTTCTAGATTAAATTTTTGTTTGAATTTTAGTTAATAATTTTAATTCATTGTGAGAGTTTCTCAGTATAATTCTGTGCATCCACATGGATTGCAAGTCTCTGTAATGTAGAGTGACAGTAATTTTTCCCTATGTCTAACTCCCAACAATGCAAACATTTCACTGATTGACTTGGAAATGAGAAAGTCAGTAGAGTCAAGAAACTCAATTGTGTGTTTGTTTCAATATTTCCATTTATCAGCATGTGTTTACCATTTTTCTAGAAAGGAATTGCCTAGTTTATAAGGGTATTTGTTGTTCAGTAGGATAATATGAATTTAAAGTTGTGCCCACTCCCCCCCCATAAAAAAAGAAAATAAGAAAAAAGTAAATGATTGTGAATTTATGAGCAAAGTAGACCCAGGGAGACTAAACATGTATACCATGATGACAGAAATGTCTTTTTTGGATAAGGTCACATAGTTGACATGAAAAATGGAAAACTTGATCAAATTTAGTAACAGTTTTGAATATTTCCCCACTTCAACTTACAGGGCAAATGACTTTGGCTGTGGGATGTGCTCCTCCTGTGAGGACCAAAGTAGCCAGTTCGCTACTTAGTGTTCCATCTTTCCGCCCCTCAAGAAAAAAGCCTGGGGGAATTCCAATTACTGTGACATTGTTTGGAGTGTCCTTGAATATCCTGTAAATAATGTTTAAACTTCATTATTTTCATATTAATAATAACAATCACTTATAATACATCTATAGAATTCTAGGTTTGCACAGTTCTCGATGTCCATAAACCAATCTAAAGAAAATGGTAGCTCAGGCTAAGAAAAATTAATCTTGAAATGAAGATCAAGCAGGGATTTCTCCTGGGACTTTTCAGGTACACACTTTGTGCAATAACTAGCTTTTCCTGTGACACCCAGACAGTAGATGTCTCAAGCAGTTCTATTACACTAATTATTTCAATAGCCTTAAAAATGGGCTGCTAGTAACATCCTAAGAATCACCTAAATAAAAGCAATCCTATGGGATACTTACATTTCATCACTTTTTGTCATCTGTCTGGATTGTTTCTGTGCACAAAGCTGACTATTTAAGAAAGCAACTCATTTTGAATAATGTTATTAACCAAATTCTTAGAGTTTTCTTAAGAGGATTTGTCCCATCTTTTGCCTAATCTCTTTAGGTAAAAAAAAAAAAAAGATCCAAATAGTTGCTATAACTTCATAGCATAGATATGAAAAGAAATTCACTCAATTGTATTCAATATAGGGCATGGGTTCCTAGACATTTTGGGATCACAAATCCTTTGAGAAAGTGATGACAGTGTTAGACCCCTTCCTTGGAAAAATACACAAAGATTCATAACATTAAATACCATATACTGTCTGAGGAGTTTTAAGATCTCTTAGAGCTTACATAAAAACCATTTAACCCAAAGCTGCCATTAATTTGAACTTCTGTAGCTTAGCTCTGATTGTCTTCAGATACGTCCACGTAAACGAAAGCCAGTACATAGATGGAAAATCCAGCTCTGGAACTTAATTTGAAGCGGCCACAACATCAGTATCAACGGACACTATCAAGAGAGGTATTTTCATTATGTAAGGGGCAACATAATTCCTTACACAGATGCAGATCCAATTTACAAGGATTGGCAGAATCAGTTTGTAACTGAGATATTCTTGGAGGTGACAAAATTTCATGTTTTTATGGCAGCAAAAGCCTGCTTAAAATTGTCCAGTGTTCCTACGAAGACTGGCACTGACCAAGCATACTGATGACACGAAGCAAGCCGTTTCTAATGTAACCTGCCAACCACACTATCTGATCACATGAAAGAAGAGCTTTATTTTCTGTCTTATGTGAGGGAGGGGGGCCTGCAATACATAGAATATCTGGAGCTATTATGATTTTAGGGGCTTTTTTGAAACTCATTAGTCACTTTGGTTTTCAACAATTATTTAATGTCCCTCTTTTCTAGTGGAAAACTTAATTTTGGAATGTGATTGTCAGGTTAATCAGAGCTAGAATTATCTATACAAAGAAGTAGCTGTGGGCTTTGATTACCTACCTAACACTAACCAATCGCAGTTGGCTGAGTGGGTTGGCAATAGAATTGTCATTCTGTGATTTTTATTGCATATGATGCCCAATGCGTCAAAAGGGTTTATTTATAGAAGATCATGAAATTCTCAGCTTAAAGTGGAACATTTTGCTTCTCTATTCTCCTACTAATTAAGAATTCTCACTGATTTTTGCAGTTACCTACTTAAACAGTATTGGTTCCTATACTGTACATTTTCTATAGCATATGCGTCTGTGTGTTTCATACACAAAACATTACACATGAAAACTCAGAGATTAAAGTGAATTTAGATTAGAGAAGAGGATGTAAAAATCATGTGGATGCATTCTTTTTACAGGACCATAACTATCAGAAGTGTGTCCTATGGTGAAGTTTCTATTCTTTTTTATCTGTTTGTTTTTTCTATTATAATATTCAGTGTCTAAGTACTACTTTAAATCCACATTTGAGAGCTTTTTCCAGTGTAATATTTTTACAAATAGAGAAGGAGATGCATGAGAATTCAATTGTAGTTGTCTTTGCATGGAGAGGATTTTAGATGATTTTTCGTTTCCTCTGTTTCTTTATCTTTGTTTTCCAATTTTTCTGTAAAATGTATTGCCTTTGTAGTGAGCAAAACTCAACCAAATAAACTTTATTTTGAGAAAAAAATAGTAATTCTCTGTTGTAAAAGATGCAGGCTCTTCTAAAAAGAAATTTGTATGGTTGACAGAGGCTAGGAAGGGGGGATGGGAAGAAGTTGGTTAACATGCAGAAGTCCAGCTAGGTAGGAAGACTACCCTGCCTGGCAGGTAAGTTTGTGAACTCTTCCTAGAAAATGTGCTACATACCTCATGGCTAAGTATCATTATAGTCTTTATCTGCTATGCTTTTTTCTCATAGTCAGCTGAGGATTTTGGCATATAATTTGACAAGTTTTTATAATGTTTTGGTCAGTTCTGCTATTTATTGGCTACCCTCACAACTCATCAGTCATGCTTTTTTTCCCCTTAGGAAAATGTTTAATCCATCTGGACATTGCCATTTTCTTCATGGTATTATCCCCATAAACTTGGACATCCCTGATTTACTTCCACTTTTGCTAAATTTAACAAGCAATTTATGAATATTTGTTTGTTGCTCTAATTCAAGCTCTGACATTCTCACGACGGCACACAAAAACACAACAATAGTGAACACCACTCAGCAAGACATTGCCACGTGTTGATATGAACACGACTGTAAGACACTGATATACCAAGGTTATGAAACCTTACTAAATTGGTAACATTGGTAAGGTAACATTGCTGCCAATGTTCACAGTGGCAAGGTTGCCACTACTTAATTGTCAGACCTCTGTAAGTTCTAGTTCTTTGCCACTGTAGGATGAATATAGTTAATAGTAACTTATTGTACATGTTCAAAAAGATAGAAGAAAGCTTTTAAAAGAACTGACAAGTGTTTGAGGTGATGAATATCCTAATTACTCTGATTTGATCATTATACATTACATACATGGATTGAAATAATATCTATACCCCATTCACATGTATAATTACTATTTGTCAATTAAAAGTAAAAGAGACAAAACAAAACAAAGCAATTTGGTATAGAGGTAAGACACATTTGGTTCTTGGCCCAGAGGAAGTCATTTCAAAAGCAAGGCCTTGCCTGATTTCAGGGTACATGAGTGAGATTTCTCAAAAGGAAAAAGAGTGAAAAACTAGCATGTAAAAGCTAGAGAAAAAGCTCTTTCTAGTTGCAGAAAGAACTTTTTACATGAAGTTGAATCTCAGGCTAATGTAACCTTGAGGGACTCTTAAGAGGTTTATAGAAGAGGTATTTGGGTCCAAATCACTGCCTCAAGAACAAGCCAAGTTTTGTGCCTGATTTACGAGGTGATGGGAATTCATTTGAAAAAGTTTTGGTAGGTGAGTGGTAAGATCAGTGCTATGCTTTAGAAAAACTGATTTACAAAGTGGGTTAAATGTTTTGGGGTGTGGAGTAATAGTAGAATGAATTTAAGTTGTTGAGATTCTTCAAAATACCCCAGATGAGATTTTGACAATGGGGCTCTAGTTCTATTGAGTAGAACAAATCAGGTGATAAAAGATAGTAAAACAAAAAATTATGAACATCTTCACTTCATCTAAGACACTCCATTTATTTAATTCTGAATTGATTGAAGCCTGAAAGCTGAAAATAAACTAACGATTCCAACTGACTTGATTTCCCAAAATCTTACTCTACATCTTAGTCAAGTGTCCGTAAGATAATATTCGAGGGTTTTAGAAAAAATGAATTTATAAAAAAGACATTGATAATAAAGTATTTGTGTCTTTAAATCTCTACCTTATGGAATCAACATATGTAAAACTCACTTTGATACTTTCTCTATTGAATGTGTTAATGAATATAATAGAGGAAAACTGAAGAGCCTGTAAGCTTATGCCACACATCTAAGTTTACACCACCCATTGGTTATCACCCCGTGGCAGACTATACTCATTGCAAACTCATTTTTCTTCTGAATCATAAATAAACATTTTAAAAAGTTGGATTACACAAACCTAAACATACAAATTTATCAAATAACTGTTATATTTTTATCCCACACAAAAAGAAAATAAAAATCCATTGGATTTATATAGTATATGCTCAAGAAAGATCCATTGAGTAATTAGAAAAATGAACAAATAAATGATTAACATTAAAGTTATAGTGCATTTTTTAAATCTCTGTATATACTGGGGAGGAGTTATAGTTTTTATAGTTTGTAGATATTAGGTTTGTTAGAAAATAGTGGCTAGGTGTAGTGGCTCACACCTGTAATCCTAGCATTTTGAGTGGCTTGAGGCAGAATCACTTGAGTCCGGGAATTTATGAGCAGCCTGGGTGATATAGTGATATAGTGAGACCCTATTTCTACAAAAAAAAAAAAAACAAAAAAAACTTTTTTCATTAGTGGCGGGTAGTGGTTCATGTCTGTAGGTTCAGCTACTCCGGAGGCTGAGGCAGGAGGATAGCTTGGGCCCAGGAGTTTGAAGCTGCAGTGAGCTATGATCATGCCCCTGCATTCCAGCCTGGGTGACAGAATGGAACCCTGTCAAAAAAAGCAAGTATCATGTATCATGGTACTTAAATGTGAGAAATCATTCACAGAAGAACCCTTTACTCAAGACCTCAAGTACTGTGTTATGAACTTTTTTATGTGTTATAGTTTGCACTGCAGTGACCCAAGAGCAAGGAATGAGTCCTTAAAATCAAAGAAAATATCACCTATCATGTCATAACTCAGCAGCCGTTGTACATGGATACAGCACACGATATGGATCAAAGTCTGCCCCCTTGCTGAAACTCAAATTGCACGAGGGCGGGCTCCAGGTGTAGCAGTCTTTGAATGGCTTTTTTCCTCTTAGGAGTCTTTGACTAGTTTGGAGTTGTTCTATATTCTGTCACATTTTTTGACAGACACAACAAGAATGGCAGCCACACTATGATTTAAAGCCATCTGTGGTCGTTAACACTCACACACAGTAATAATGTTAATTTCTCTTGGCTATTTGGAGCAATGAGGAAAGACAAGATTAAATCTACGGGTTGGAAAATCTGTTTCTCATCAACATGGTCTTGGTCTTTTCACGGCATACACAAATTTTAATGAGTTCTTAAAATAGAAGCTGTGTCTTTTAATTTGGTGAAACGAAGGAGGAGATCTTAGACCATCTAATCCAAACACTTGCCTCATTTTATAGTGGAAGAAACAAAAAAAATCGAAATGTTACAAGGGGGAAACCTTGAAAAGGTTGAGGAGGTAGGGTGATGCCCTTCTCTGTCAGAACCAGGGTGAAACCTAGGGGTTCTCTCCCACATTCCTGAAGAAAGCAGGCCAAAATTCCAGGTTACAACATTTGCTAAGAAAAGAACAATTGGAAATTACATCTTATATTGACAAAAAGTCTGAAATGGTAGTCATATTATATAACCCATATTTTAGACTGATGATCTCTGTGACATCCAATACATTGACCACGTTCTAACATAAAATCTTTTAAAGTTGATCTAGAACTGTAAACAACAAAATAATAATTCGTGGCTGTAGCACATCTCAAGTAGTCAAATACTTCATCTCTTATTAATAGGAAGCACTTCTGGGCTTCTCAATCGGGCCATGGGAACTGAGATGCAAATTACAAACTCTTTAGGAAGTCACAAACACCTCCTGTGAAAACCAATGAGCTCTCAAAACAGGTAAAATCGAAATGCTTTTATTAAGTTTAGTGCCATGCCTAAGATTTCACTTGTCTTACTGCTTGTTTCAAAGTTCTATGCCTCAAGAAATAATTTGGTTTCAGATCTTTAAACTGTTACACAGAAGAGCAAAATCCCCCATCTCTGGTTCCTCTTCTGTTGTTAGGCACAAACACAGAAAGACAGAGACA
The DNA here is from genome assembly GCA_963574655.1 of Perodicticus potto. NCBI lineage: Eukaryota > Metazoa > Chordata > Mammalia > Primates > Lorisidae > Perodicticus > Perodicticus potto. Next base: position 23,754 of record CAUYRH010100246.1, on the reverse strand, counting down.
CTGGGATGGGGAATGATACAGTGATGTGCTGAATGCTAAGGGCCTTCTCTCTCTGAGCTGGGACATTCAACTTCCTTTCCATCACAATTTCAGGTACTTATGTGAAAGTAGTGTTTCGGAGATTTTCTTTAAGAAAACTGCACCTTTAGACGGTCAACTGGAATGAGATCCAAATGGCAAATACCAAATTAACCCTGAGCCTGAACATGGTGAGGAAGAGTATGGGGACACAGTCTCTATTTTGAAGCCAGGTAATTGTGTGTCCATGCAGAAATCACTTTACCTGTAAGGTTCACGATCTTCTCACTGTGAGGCCCCCTCTACATTTGGAATGCCATGATGTAGAGTAACTCTCTGCCTGCTATTTGGTTTTTGGCTTCCTTTTCTGTGTTAAAACTGGCACATCTAAAGTATCCTTGATTGACTAGATAATCACTGTTTTCCACAAACTTCTGTTACTTGAATGACATAATCCAAATGTCCACTTCTGCCTGTGCTCATCACCACGTTCATCAAGTTTGGAAACGTTGTCTCTCCCATATCAATTATTTACTAGTCTCCTGCTTCCACTCTTGCACACGCACACACACAGGCACACACAGGCACATGCACACACCACTTTGCACAAAATCTGTTCTCCCTGTGGCAGCTAAAGTGAACCATTTTAAGTATAACACCTCTAATGGCCTCCTACCAACATGGGCTATACTCCCAACCCTTGGCCTGCTTTGGACAGCTGTCCAAGCTGGCCATGTGTCCCTCTTCCACAGCTGCCCTCACTCGCCACACTCTGGCACTCTTGACTTTTGCAGGAATGTATTCCTCCAGCTGGAATGGCCTTCCCTGATCATCATGGAGCTCTGTGCTTTTTGTTACTCAAGATCTCAGGGTGGGACTGCTGTGACTTAGAGAGACCTTCCTGATCCCCATCCTGACAGTGGGCTGCCATCACTCTCTGATCTGATTGACTCACTTTATTCCTTCAATAGCACTTAACCATTCTCTGAAGTCAGGCTTCTATATTTTCCACAGCTTTTATTCCTATCTATATCCCTAAAATAAATGTTTTAGGAGACTTTGCTTAATCTTTCCATTCATAAGTCACTAGAGCAGTGCCTAGCACACAGGTGTTCAATGATTATTTTTCAAAAGACTCTAGAAGAGAATAAGAATATGTTCTATTTGGCTAAAAGAATTTAGTTTTGTCAACTCCCTGGCTTAATTGAATTAATATGCCTATGGATAGGTGTAGATGTGTCTTAACTTTTTCACTGGGAAGTTTGAGCTTGTTAAGTCTGCTTTTATAGGTAGAAATCTCTGTAGATTGTGTAGAATTAAGTGAGTTTAAATTGATAAGTGAGACTGGTGTGGTGGCTTATGCCTATAATCCTAGCACTCTGCAAGGCTGAGGCAGGTAGATCCATTGAGCTCAGGAGTTCGAGACCAGTGTAAACAAGAGCAAGACCCTGTCTCTAAAAATGGCCCGGCATTGTACTGTAGTCCCAGCTACTTAGGAAGCTGAGGTAAGAGGATCGCTTGAGCCCAACAGTTTGATGTTGCTGTGAGCTATGACGTCAAAGCACTCCACTGGAACAACAAAGTGAGACTCTATCTCAAAAAATAAATAAATAAGTGAAATACCTGTGTTAACCAATAAGGTGAAAGAGAGGGTTCACAGTATCATCATATAACTTACATCTTTAAATTACACACAGCCATATGCACAGGGAGCACCCATGAATAAAATTCACAGAGATGTAGGTACATCCAGGTGCACACACAAGTTCAGAAAACTATCTCAGTAGGTAAAAACAACATCAGTAGTACAAGTAAAATACAATACCCAAATTAGTTGACCTTTATTTTAAAATGTGATAGCCAAAGCCATAAGGTAATGAAATTATAAAAATAAAAGCTAGAAAGTGTGCATCTAAATAGATGAATCTCTGAATATTGTTCTCAGAATACCACACAACTTGTGTGGCCATTTGAATCATCATGGATTGATTCAAGCTCCTGACTTGTTTTTGATAAGCTTCCTAGAACATAGAACATTCTAGAACCTCCTAGAACAGAAGTATCAACTGTCAACAGTGGAAATGGGCAAAAATTCCCTTGCTATACACTTGATCCCCATGAAAGTGAAATGTTTTGCCTCATGACTGGTCAGTGATAAAGGAATCCAGAAAAGAGGAGTGATCAGGGTAGCATAAAGAGCTCACTAAAAGGGCTCAGTTGACCTGGGTGGATTGTGCAGAGCTGGAAGGGCAGGAGTTAGGCACGGCCAGAGGGGGAGAACCTGTGGAGAATACAGAACTTTCCTGGAATGTGAACATGGGAGTGAGTATGACCTTGGAATGAGAGTTGAGAAGTCAGAAAGGGTACCTTGAGTGGCCCCAAATTATAAAGATGTTTCTCCCTTTCCAGCCCTCATAGGAATCGGAGGTACTTCTGGGACGTCTGTGTCTGAGTGTGAGGCTGTGGGAGCAGGTGCGTGTCGGACAGAAGAAGGGGGGACAGCTCCACTTCTGACCCTTCATCTGGGAGATGACTCTGCAGTGATTCAGGCATAAAGGCCTTGATAAGAAAGACCAACCAAGGAAACACTTTAACACACTTATTTATTGCCTTTATTTTATTTACTTATTTTTAAAAGACCACACATTATCAAAATTCAAAAGTTTTAAAAGGCTGTAATACAACTAATGTTATACATTTCTTATATACCTATTCCAAGAGGTATTTTAAAGTGTGTATGAGGACAGATTGAATATTAGTAATGCACTGTATTTTATACAGTAGTTTATTCTTTTTTCCATGGTGTCATTTTATCCTATCAATAGCCTGTAAGGGAGATAGAAATGATATTATGTATATTCTACTGACAAGGAAATGGGCTCAAAAAAGTTAAGTAACATAATCAGGACTTAGTAACTTTTTAATAGAAATATCTAGATTAAGATTCTCAGGTTTTGGGGACACAAGAAAGAAAAATGATAGTTAAAGATAACTGCAAATTAAGTTTCTCATATGCTAATTTCATCCTCAGTTTTTAAATAGCTACAAAGCAGAAAGTTTTAGGTTCCATTTGAAGCAAAAAAAAAGTTATATTATCAGTATGCCCACATTGTTTCTTTATAAAATCATATAAAACATAATGGCCTTTTACTTAATATAACAAAAGCAACAATAATAACCGTTGTGATGGTTATGAATTAAGTACTGGGGCTTTGTTTCAGCTCGAATTACTTCCTGAAATCCATCAGGAAGCCATTGGCCTCACCTGATTTCTAAAGGCATTGGCATGTGCACCCACAGCGACTTGAACTATGGAAGTAGGAGCCTGGCTCAGAATCTTTGCTGCTGCCTTCTTCCTCTTCCTCTTTCCTGTCAACTCCCTTTTCTTTTTTATAGTTTTAATTTCAGGGTAAATGATGGGACAAGATACTCATTTTTCCATTGGCCAAGCAATTTATCTGAATTCTTCTGGTGACATAGTTTGGTGAATCTGACAAAAGCCAAGTTGAAACCTTGGTTTCTCTTGAGTGTTAATTATCAGGGTTATTCCTTGATTGTACCCTTTTATTAGAAGCCAATACCCTGGTGGATAGAAGCATGAATACATGTATAAGAATGGAAAGTCTCCAGTAATATTTTACTGGGAGGTGAAGAGGCATCTTCAAGTACTAATTGAGCTATCTTTTTTGCAAGTTTTCCAGGACAAATATAATAAAGAATGATTTAAAGAGACATCATGAATCCCGGAGAGGGACTGGGGGTCCATTTCTAGAGAAATGATTGTTAAAATACTGTCTGTGTAACATTGCTAGAGAGATAAATTATACTTTTTAAATTGCTAACTTTTAGCTACAAAGAAGAAAGAATTATTCTAAGAAAGTAAGCACTTCCTCAGTAATTCACTTGATAATTTTAAATATTTAAAATTATTGCAAATATTAACTGCATTAACAAGTCTTTCTCCAGGGAGCAAGGATTTTCTTAAAGGCATTCTGTATCTCATCAGTTCCATTAGTTTTAATGTCATGAGAAAATGAATAAGATGTTTAGCATCTTTCTCATTCTACTTCTGAAAAAAAAAAAAAGACAAGCATGAAGTAACATTTGTCCAACTTAATACAATTTACCCAAAACAGAGACAAACCACAAAAATTTCTTTTTTTCTATGAAACACAGAGGAACTATGGCTCTGTGCAAGTTATTTAACGTTCTGAGCATCAGCTTTCTGTCTGTAAAGTGCACCTGAAACCTTCTTCACAGAATTTTTGGAAGTCCTGTAGAGCTATACACATGGAAACAGCAAGCTAGCGTCTGGGTGTGACAGGTGGCTCTCTTGGTTTTCTAGGGCTGCATAGCAATGTGGCCTCAAACTTAATGACTTGACACAGTGCACATTCATTAATTCACAGGCTTCGCTGGGCATTCTGCTTCAGGGTCTCACAAAGCTATAAAGGTATTGAGCAGAGTAACATTCTCATCTAAAGGCTCAAATGGGGAAGGATCCACTCCTAAGCTCACATGGTTGTCAGCAGAATTTAGTTTCTTGCAGTCTTAGGTTTGAGGGATTTGATTTTTAGCTGGAGGACCATCAATTCCTTGTGAGGTGGGCCACCTCAGCATGGCCACTTGCTGCATTAAACCAGCAAGTGGAGTCTCCCCATATTTATACATACTTATAGAAATGATAGTCCTTCACCCTGCCTATGTTGTATTGAGTAAAATCAAGTCCTAGTTTCTGCCTACACTCAAGAGAAAAGGATCAGAAAATCAATAGGCAGAGTTCAGGGGTCTCCTTGGAGCCTGCCCACCACAGTGTCTGAAACCTCGTTGCTACTTTCCTATCTCACCAGCATCCCTTTTTCTGATTCTTAAAGAGGAAGTTCATAACCCCTGCTGCCCAACAAAATCTTCTTTGTCTATCCAGTTGAAGGCAATACTTTAGAATTGCATAGAAATAAAATAGAAAAAGGCAATCCACAATGGAAAACATTAAAATTAATGATTTATAACAAGTTACATTGTCTTCTGTAAAATGAGCAGTTAAGTAAAATTTCATAAAATAGGGGGCCTTTGTGTTCTCCTGTTTGTGAGTGCTTTGAGATATCATCTTGTTGGGGTGGTCTTGTTGGTTCAAAAAATGATTGCAAATCTAAATCAATGAGTGAGTACAAAAACATTCACGAAACAGGCACTACAAAATAACTTCACTCAGTAACCTCAAAATGGTTATGGATATAGTTCCTCTGAGTTTGATTTAAAATAGCCACAAACCCCTACACGAGGCAGAAAGGCGTCAATACCGGGATGAGTCAGCCTAGACAGCTTGGCTTTGTTGGGTATGCCCTGTCTGAATCTCAGATCTTTGTAGTCTCGGAGAACTGGTGTTTTTAGAACATGTGAGGGTCTTTGATGATTATAAGGACACTGCTGTTGAGGCTGATGATGACAATGATGACAGTAACAATGATGTTATCTAATGTTTTCTGTGTACTTACTACATGCCAGGTATTCTACTATAAATGGTTCATATATACAATCTAATACAACCCTGTGAGAAAGAAACAGTCATTGTTCCTATTTCTCAAATGCAGAAACTGAGCTTTAGAGAGATTTAGTTCACATGGCTGACAAGTGTCAGGGCCTGGATTCCAGCCAGCCATAGAAAGGTTCAACCTCAGAGCCTTGGGACTTGCTTTGAGGAACAGGGAACTTTAAGGTGCCAATGAGAAGGCTAAAAGTGGTTCTAAATACTCTAGTCAAAATGCCATAGACCATATGTTGAAGATGAGTGAGGGTTGTCCCTGTGGCCAAGAAATGGTGTGAGCCCTGGCTCTGCAACTGACCACATCCTCACGGATGTGAATGAATAGTAAGATCAGCCATCTGTGGCACACCGATGCTGGGTGACATGCCACCCCTAATCCACATGCCACCCCTAATGTGCTGAGGGTAGGCTACAGAGAAGGAGAAATTAGTGCCTGTGATAGGAAGGCAAGAATATAGATGACACAGAACTCCAAAGCAAGAACAATTAACTTATACTTCTTTTTAAAATCTAAGATTCCCCCAGTCCTATAGGGGATTCGCTATTGATGAGAAATCACAAGCAAAGTTTTTACATGGATGTCATATAGCAGACTTTAAGGAGACCAAGTCATGTATCACTGACTTTAAAAATTATTTTCAAAAACATAAATTATTGGTATTTTGGTTTTTTTCTGATGCTAGTGCATTCAAAGAATGCATGGTATGGATCCTTATGAAAATTTATTTAAAAATGTAAAGCAGCTGGTTTTAGTCAAACCAATGTTTTGGTGAATCCACAGTTTTCTTCAAACACTGCCCATTTGTTCTATTAAATTGCTCCATCACTTTCACAACCAAAACATAACAGAGAAGAAAGTTTTGTCTATGAGAAAGGAGCTAGTGGAGCCTGTGTCCCAGGATCAATTTGTAGAAGAACAAGACCCCAGACCGGAGCACACTGGAGACGTGCTGTTATTTGGGCCCACCTCCTCAGCCATTTAGAGCAGCTGCCATGCATCATAGCAATGAACTTTCTGGGTTACCTGTGGTGCAGCTCTGCATGAAATCCTAGGTGCGAATGGGTAATTTAGACATGGATTTTCTGCACCCACACATCAGCACACTTTTCGCTATCTTCATCAAAAAGAAAGATGAAATTTATGCCCCAAATTTATGCCTATTCAAAGGTAGTGGCCATATTATTTAGCTTTTTAAAAAATTTCCGGAGGTGTTACCACTGCTTTAAAGAAGAGTGCTATGCATAAGGAAATCATTTACTAAATTCATGTTGTATTGATCTGATAAGGAAATAATGCTGTTGACCCAGCAGTTGAGTTGACTTTGTGGGTGTCATAGTCACCCTCTCAGCCAGGCTCAGACAAGACCTTAAACAGGGGACTCGGTGGGAACCCGGAACTCATGAAAGTGTCTCTCTGTAGGAGACGGACCCTGGCTGCACTCTAATGAATTACAATGAGAAATGTAAGAACTTTGTTTTTGCTGTCTATTACATAGTAGGCACAGCATTAAGCTCTTTGAATATCATTAATACTTCATTTAATCCTCACAAATAAGAAGTATGAGATGAAGAAACTGAGATTTGTAGAAGTTAGGGGACTTGTCCAATCACACTCTTAATAAGCTGTCAGATGGGGCTGGGTCCCAAGGACCTGCTCTTTCCATTAGAACCTATGTGGTGCTTCCTTCTTGTTCTCGTTTGCTGCAGAGTCACATCATTCTACTTAAAGCATGTAGCCTACACTATGTAGCCTACACATTTGCACTAGGTGATTTCAGAGGCTATGACTTTGAACCTAGTAAGTTCTGGGAGACTATACCCTACAATTAAAATGGGTGGGATTTCACGGTGTCTCAGTTCCATATACATGTAGTTTTGAGAAGAGAATTTGTATATCTGAGTTGAGCATATAATATCCAGAATGTTTCGTTTGTTATACCACTAGGAAAATAAGAATTTTTTAAATTCTGGTGATTAGATTAAAATCACATTTCCATCATGTTCAGGAAGAAATGTTAGTCTAACAGAATAATTTAGTTATTTCAATGTTTACTGTAGCTATTCATCTATCAAAAAGGGAGACCAGATATAATTATTCTATTTAAAGAATTGAAAAAGCTGGCTAAGAAGGAGTGCTATTAATATTTCAGTTTTATAACAAAATTCCTACTTTATCTTGCATATCTCTTGTGGGAATCTTAACCCCTGACAATGTTCTTTTGATATTACCATTTAATTAAGCATCTTATTTCTGTTGCCTGTGGGTTTCTTATGCCTTTATTTTAAAAATTAAAGAATATTGGCTAGGATATTTTGGTATCATCTTGAATCTATTCAAGATTCTGCCATCATGCAAAGCCATCATGTATTGTTTTTATACCATTAGATATAAGGACTTCATCCTAAAATAACCATGCAACTTTACTTTTCTCCTTCCTAATGTGGGATACATACAAATAAAATCAATAAAAATATACCTATAAAATAAAATTGCAGAAAAAAACAACTATATTTTACAAAGAAAATGCTGCTTGTTCTGTGATCTACCCTTAAAATTTTCAATTGAAAATTTTTTGAAAACACCAGATGATTAATTTGCATTATTCAAGTATAGTTAACTTAATTATTTAATTTCATGACATATGAATATTACTTCTGTCAGTAGAATACACTACATAGACAACCTTCAACTTTTGCCAATGTTATAGTAAGTGTGTCATACTTTCCTATAAGAACAGTGTTTTATGTAGAATGGCTCAATCTCATAAATTACTAATCATCTTTTAAAAGGACATAATTTTTAAAAATGAAAACTTTAAGATATTAACACATATTAATCCACAGTCACAAAAATGTGGAACCAACCCTAGTGCCCATCAATATATGGGTAGATTAATAAAATGTGGAATAGGCATACTATGGAATGTTACTCAGCCATAAGAAATATGGTGAACTAATACCATTGTAACAACCTTTATGGAATTGGAGGCCATTCTTCTACATGAAGTTTTGCAAGAGTGGAAAACCAAGACCACATGTACTGGCTATTAAATGGGACTAAATCTATGAACCCCCACCAAATTGTTGAAATTATTTTAATAGTGAAACCCATTTTAATAAATCCATTTAAACAGTAAAGGTATTTTTCCTTAAATATTGCAAAACCAACATTAATGTACTATATTATTTAAGGAATTTCAATATATCATTAGGTGGGCATCCAGCATACAATTATAAATGTCTTTGGGGTCACAATTTTACCTATCTCCCCTTTATATACTAGCTAAATTAAACATTTTCTTAACCAAGTTGCTTTTTGCCCCTGGAATGTAGAAAGACTTTACATTGATGTTTTGATGTTAAGTACCTTGATATTGGAACAAGGACTCTTTTCTCCCGTTAAAATTACTCATAGCCAGGAGAATACTCAAAACTTTTCCATTACTAGTTAAGAGCAAAAATCAGTTTTGGTTTTGGTCTTAGATCTTTGGAGGCATTAAAATAAAAGTCATTTCTGTGGCTACAGAAAGGACTTTAGCTCTAGAAGTTTGTACAGCAGGCGCCTGAAATAGCTAGTCTTTTGATTCTTCTTCATTTTGTTGCTCCTGGTTTCATTGGCAGTTTTATGAGAGACTGGAAGGAAAAAGGAAACACAAATGAGGAGCCATATAATGTGGTGGAGAAGCTAAGAGGTGGCAGGTGGGGAGAGCAGACTTGGGAAAGTGGAAAATACAGTCTCTCTCACACACACAAATAGATAGATAGGAAGATTGATTTACATAGAGATGCCTTTTTCTTTTGAACCTGATAAGCAAGCCAGTTGCTCAGGAACCATTGATTGTTCCTAGACCATGCATCATAAATTGATGACTTCCTCTCAAGACCAGTGAGAATAAGATCAAGGATTTTAGACCTACATGGGCAACTGAGCTTTGCAGATATTCAAAGCTGGTTAATAAGCTGACATTAAGTGAGGGAGATACATGTAAATTGGGTAACAGACTCCACAGTGGATATGACACTTGGTAGATAATCAATCAGTAAAGTCTCCTTTGTTCTTCATTAAAAAACAGATCAAGTTGATATTTATTTTTGTCTAAAATGTGTTATACAGTCACAAAAGTCTTTTCCTTTACATCACTGGAGAGTGGTAGAAACAAAATAAGTTAAATTCAAATAGATATGGGTCTGATTTTCAATTCTTTCCTCTCTCACTATGTGACCTTGTGCAAATTAGCTGGCATGCCTGAATGCTGTGTTCCTCTTCTGGGAAATGAGTTTTAAAATTTAACTATGAAAATCAGCTCTCCTATTGTGAGGCTCAGTAATAATATAGGTAAGGCACACAGGTCCTTGTGCCTTTTCTGACGTAGAGCACAAAGACATAGATCCAGTATCCACCTTCTAGAGCCAGCAGTGTAAAGAAATATTTTTAGGAGGGAAAGAAGGAATTAAAGGTAAGGCCAGCAGCAGAAGGTACCACTAAAGAAATAGGTTGAGGCTGGGCATGGTGGCTCAAGCATGTAATCCTAGCACTCTGGGAGGCCAAGGTGGGAGGATCACTTGAACTCATGAGTTGGAGACCTGCCTGAGCAAGAGCAAGACCCGCTCACTACCAAAAACAGAAAAATGAACAGGTGTGATTATGGAAGCCTATGATCCAGCTACTTGGGAGCCTGTGTGAGGGAGAAGGATCACTTGAACCCAGGAGTTCGAGGTTGCTGTGAGCTAGGCTGAGGCCATGGCACTCTAGCCTGGGCAACAGAGACTCTTACAACAAACAAACAAAAAACAAGTTAAGTGTCTTGAGGAGGAAATCTTGCCGTAGTAAAAGCAATCTAAGGGCCTATAAGAGAAAAAACTCTCACCTATATTTAGCCCTCTAGTGGTGGGAACAAATAACAACAAGCAACAACAGAAACCTCAAATTAACAGTTTTCAGAAAGAGCTACCTATTTCATTTCAGTTTTCTCCTGGAATAAGATTTTAAAGAAAAACATCAACCAAAACCATAATGGTGTCTCTATGGTGTGAGTGTGTTTTTGCGTGTAGATTTATATACATCTGCATCTGAGTGTTGGATCTATATTTTTCAAAACCATGGGGATTTTTATTTACAGTGTGATTATGTGCTTGGATGCTCGTAAATCTTTCCATGATTTGTAAGAGGGAAAGTGGAGAAAGGCCCTTGCCCTCAGCTGTTTTCGTCTCTTTTCTTCTGCACCAGATCTCATGATGTTCAGGTGTTGCCCATCACTCGGGCCAGCAGATCTTTTGTAAATCCTCCTTCACTCTCTCGTTTGCATTTCGGTCTCTCCTGCCAGGTGCTGGCTAGTTCTTCTGCAGGGTTCTAGAAAGTAGAAGAGTGCAAACATGTCACTGTGGGAAGTCCCCCTTCATGCTGAGCATCCTGTCTGCTGCTTTTCAGCATCAGATGACAGCACTTTCATCCACAGCACAGCAGGTGTTTTCCCTCAGGGATTGCTCTCTCCATTCAGCACGGGAGACAGTGTAATGTACTGAGATTATTATCATATATATGGCTTTTGTGTATTGTTTACCAAAAAAAAACCCACCCCTGAACAGAAGATAACTACTGAGGTTAATGCCTCTCTGTAGTGTGCTCCGCAAATATCTGAGTCCTCGATTTCTGTGCTTTATTAACTTCCTTTTGCGGGCTCTGATTCGGAATCTTGCACGTGCACCCCAGCAAGGTACGTTGTCTTATTCCTTTTAACAGGTGACTTGTCTCACCACAGTGCAACATTCTTTCAGGCTCTGCAAGAGTAACTTTGGCTTCTTTATGTAAGAGAGCTCTTTAATTGTCCTTAACATTTCATCTGACAAAGTACGCAATTAATGGTGAGCAGACTTCATGCACCTGCTGAAGGCATGCATCTGTCTCTCCTCCAGTATTCCTAAATCAAGGCACCAAGGTGAATAGTTTAAATGTAATTTGTCTGCAGATAGCAAAAGTGAGGACTGTGAGGAGCAGGGAACTGATAACTATTTTAAAGCTATCTCCTAAAAAAAGAAAATTTTGAGCCTCAAACACTGTAAAGTGAAGATTTCCAGTCTCTATTTGGAGGGTTTTTTTTGGCCAGGGCTGGGTTTGAACCTGCCACCTCCGGCATATGGGGCTGGCGCCCTACTCCTTTGAGCCACAGGCCATCCACTCTCTTTGGAAAGAAGATTTCAGTCCCATGTTGATATTTAACTGCTGTTCACTGTGCCTGGTACACGGCCTGGCATACATTGAGAGCTTTACTAAAATATCTGCAGAATGAATTGATAAATGTTCATGGATGAGATAGCGCATGTAATCTTAACTGTCATGAAAATGGAAAAGTTTAATTTCATACTACACATCGGATACTTATCTTGGGGTTATATTGCAAATTGCCTTCAAAACAGTAGCAGTACTAAGAACTCTGAACTGTATTAAATCTAATTTCCTTTCAACATTTTAAGGTCCCTACTGCTAAGTAATGAACTCGATGGGTGGATGTTTTTGAACAAAATCCTGGGTGGACCTGGAGTCTATGATTCAGAGCTATAAAGTGTGCACTGATGTTTCTAAGCCAATTTAGCTTTTGTTCTGTGTGAGGTGTAGTAGGACCTTTTGGCTCTTTATTGGGCTTTTTAGTCATACATTTGCATCTTAACCTTTTTCTTTTTTGAGACAAGAGTCTTACTATGTCGCCCTCAGTAGAGTGGCGTCACAGCTCATAGCAACCTCAAACTCTTGGGCTTAAGCGATTCTTTTGCCTCAGCCTCCCAAGTACTTGGGACTACAGGTGCTTGCCACAACACCCGGCTATTTTGCAGTTGTCATTGTTGTTTAGCTGGCTTGGGCTAGGTTCGGACCTGCCAGCCCCGGTGTATGTGTCCGGCACCATAACCACTGAGCTACAGGTGCCAAGCCACGCATCTTAACTTTTGAAATGATGTTAACCTTACAGAATTTATGGAAAGATAGAAATTTATGGACATGCAGAAATTTATAATGTCATCAGTTTAATGCAATAATTAATGCTTCTTTCAGCCATTTTTCCATACCTTAGGGAGTTTATAATAATTGCCACTGCAGTTTATACACCACTTAGCAATCTGGCTTTTTTTTTCTTTTTTTTGGCTGATGGAAGCATCTTAAGTTGCTGCATGGTCTTCATAGTTGTAGGTAATTCCACCACACCTGGTAGAATCACATTCAGAGAGATCATTTTCAAACGTCAGCACTATACTTAGTATATACACAAATACAGATGTATAGGGAGGTAGATACATATGAAATAATAACCACTCAACTATTGTAAACCAAATATTCAGCAACCTTATCTTTGACAAATGAGTCAAAAACCAAGAAAAACAACAAAAACATCTTTCAGTAGTCAAATTAAATGACACAAGGATCATTAACTGTAATTTTATCAAGTACTTTTCAGTACTCAGGGGAATCTATAAATGTTATTTTATGTGCAGTTCTGACACATTGGTTATTAGATTGATGTTAGTATTAACATTGATATTGATAACGGCTAGGAACTATTAGCCCAAAGAACAACAATGTAACCATGAAAAGAGGTATCACACCTTAGTAAGAACAGCTCTGGAGACCGTCTAGCATAAGAGAAAAATTACTGACTACATCTAAAGTGTTTCAGTGGTACAATATCCTGCTTAAGATTCATGATAATAAACTATTTCAAAAGTACTACTTTATATTCAGGATTCTCTGTTTCCAAATGCAGGAAAATAGCTAAAATTTATTGAGCTGTTTCCATCCAAAATTAATTTTTAAAAAATTAAAGTGAAGGTTTAAAGAAACAAAAGAACACACCTCAAAGTTTATCTTTTTAAAACAATTTATTCCTTAATGATGTTATTTAATTGAGGATTTAAAAAATATTCAACAATTCTTGTATATTACCTTTCATTTGAATTTTTCTATATCCCTCCATCATGATGTGTTTAAGAACAGAATTTCCTGGGACAACAGCTGATCATTGGGAAATACTAGAATTAAACATTATATACCATGGAAGAAAAGTAAAAGAAATCATCCATAATAATTAAATCTTATCTTTGCCTCAATGTACCTGGATTTTCATAAGTCCATTTATAACTTTAGGCTGGACCAATAGCATGTATTGGTTTTAAACCGAGAAGAGCTTAACAAACACAAAATCAGGCCTTTCCCCTTAATCATCAGAAATGATCACCCACTGATAGACGATCAAGATACGTTCATTTTCTCTATTTATGCTCTTAGAATATACATATACGTACACATGTGTATTAGATATACAAATATACGTAAAGATGGTTGCTCACTTTTCTTTTCTCCTGCTTCTCTTCCTAAGCTTCTTTAGGCTCCATTAGACTGAATCAAGGCGCCAATCTCATTTCTATTAAAAATCTAATGCAACTAGTAGAAACTTTTGTTTGGAAATTTAATAGCAGTTCATTTAGAAAGGGGGGAGGGGTGTTTGATAAAAGGTTTCTGGAGACAATTGGTTTGCAACATGCCTGAAAATTATCTCCCTTTAAATAACATTTAATAGCTTTGCCTTCCACATCATGATAAACATTTCAATGTAACTGATCACTTTGAAAATAAGACATGGGAACTTGAGCAGGAATGGGGAAAATAGCAAGGTTTCTGGTTGTGAATGTATTTTCAAATGGCTTTCCACTGTCAGAGAACACTAAATGAACTCCCCTGAGGAAGAAAACCACCTCAATTTAGAGGAAGCAAATTTTTATTTTTTATTTTTTGAGAAAGGGTTGTAAATTTCTGGATTCCTGGCTGCAAACCAAAGGACATTCATTAGAGAACTACTAAAATGTCAAGGAAATGAGACTTTTTGCATTTCTCAAAGCACATTTAATCTGATCGCCTCTAATTATCAGTGATTGCTCTATCTAGGATTTCAAAGACAGGCGATGTTCTTCCTAGCTAGAAGTCAAATGACTTTGCAGATGGCGCCTGATTCATCATCTCACAATGCAGCTCCTCTAAAGGTGAGGCACGTGCCCTCTGCCCCAGAAGGGAGACGGCTCTGAGTTAGATGCTGCAGTTTTTCCAGGGTAGGAGCAATAACAGAAGCTCCCTAGGAGTGTGAGAGAGAATGAACCAATTAGGAAGGCCTCCCCATGTCTTGCATAGTTCTGGAAGACTGAACAACAGAGCCTTTGCAATTAACCATAAAGCACTTAGCTTTGGTGAGGTCTCCTGTAGGTGACACGGTCAGCTGGACCTACAGGCACCTCCTTGTATGAACACAGACACCTGCCAGGAAGAAAAGGTGCCCTAACATATGGGGGGGCTACAAGAATGCTGAGTGGTCTGCAACCCACTGAGGAGAGGAGCTACAGGCAGAACCTACGAGACCTGGATGATGGGTCAGATTTGAAAAGGAAGAATGGAATAGACTGCTAACAGTGATGACAGTCGATAATCTGGACTTTGGGCATGTAGGTCAAATAGCCTGGGGAAACTTAGGAGGATGGCAGAGCCCATGTGAGCAGGAAGAGCAAGAGCCAGGAAATTTCAAGATTTTGAAGATTTTGCTGATGTTATGATTCCATTGCTGTGCAGAACTGGTGAGGCCTGGCATAATTCAGGTGTCACCAGCCATCGTGTGTATTTTTTGCAATGTTTAATGGTTTCCCCATGCTCCAGATAAGCACACAATAATGATGAATAAGTCTTTCTTCATTTTTCCTCCAGAAACCTTTGCATTATTTGAAATAAAAAACACAATTCTTGCCCACAAAATTAGGTCAAGAGGTTTAAATGTACAGAAAATAAAAATACATTTATTCCCAATGAGATGAGTAGTTGGCTTAGAGGCACAGAGATTTCCTGAGTGATTTCATTTTATGGAAATCAATGACTGCTGCTTTTTCTGGAACTGGCTTTGAGCTCTACACAGTTCCTTGTTGTCTATGTCCCTGGTCCCAGCATGTCATGGGATTTGACTTCCCAGCTTCCAAGAAGGTATAGGAATAAAGACAGTTACGCCTGCCCTAGCCTATGCTTTACTCCTCCAGGTCTGTGTTCACTGCAGACACTGCGGATCAAGGCCTAAACACTTCCCACCAAGCCCACCTGCCGATGCAAAGTCCTCCTCAACCTGTACTCCTAGCAGCTGCTACTAGCTAGTCAACTGCACACAAGGTGAAATGTATTTGCCATCCCTCCTGTATGTCAGTGCCTGGGGAAGAGGAACCTTATTTCTTCATCATTTGTCCTCATTTTAGCAGAAAATCATTTTCTGCTTTCTCAATTGGATTACTTCGTAGCCTTTAGCCTCATTCAGGATTTGTGTTTGTTTCCCAGGGCTGCTGTAACAAAATACCAAACACTGAGTAGTTTAAAATAATAGAAGAGTGCTGTCCCACAGTTCTAGATGCTAGAAGTCCAAACTCAAGGTGTGTGCAGGGCCATGCTCTCCTGGGTGGCTCTAGGGGAGGAGCCTTCCTGGCCTCTTTCAGCCTCTGGTGTTTGCTGGCCTTCCTCAGCAATCCTTGGCATTTCTTAGCTTGCAGAGGTGTCACCCCAGTCACATGGCCATCTTCTCCTCGTGGGTCTTCACGTCCTCTTCCCTCTGTGCATGTGTCTCTGTGGCCCTGCTCCTCTTCGTGTAAGAGCGTCAGTCACCTTGGATTAAGGTCTGGGCTAATGGCCTCAGCTTCTTTACATCTGCCAAGACTCTGCCTCCAAATAAGCTCATATTCCAAGGTACTGGAACTTAGGACTTCAACATGTCTTCTTTTAGGGGATGTAAATAAATTCAAACAGTATTTCAACCTCCTGTTTTCGTATACCCATGCAGTATATCTTATTTTTACCAAATACGAGAGCATTCATGTGTCTTTGCTTTTGAAAAAGTCTACCTCACTCAGATTCCACAAAGTGGATGAGATTAGGCAATAGATTGAGTAAATCAAACATGCCCTTGAGTAGATGGATCAATAAGAATACTTGCAGTATGTCAAAGAAGTGGGTGCTAAGGAAGAGATGCAAAGAATATAAGATGAGGCCTTAGATTTTAAATTACCTACTTCAAGGGATACTTGGGAAACAATACCTCGGTGACTTTAAATATCAGTGTAGGATATTAATAAGGTAATGCATGGCACTGCCATACTATTGAAGGCAGCAGTGGTTTTGATGGCATTAGAAGACATTACTGCAAGGAAATCCAAGAATACACAAATTTTGCCTTTCATTCGGGCAACAGCCCACAAGTTTCCTAAGGGAAACAGATGTAAGTAATAAGAGTCTAATGCAATCAAAGGTACAGTTTGCATGAAACACAGTAATAGTAAAGCTAGGCTGGAATCCATGTCATAAACCCAGCAGACAGGTCATAACGCATATTTCGTATGCCTCTATTTTGATTTCTCAAATCCCAAATAATCTGTTAAATTCACTGGACTTCTCCTTAAGCAGTTTGAACTTTTAGCTCTGAATTTTCTTTTAAAAAATGAAACTTTTCAACAATGATGCTGGCTGTGTTGAGTATTATCCTCTTTTGTCATGTGCTTTATGAGCTTTGGTACTCCTGCTGAAAATGACATTTTTTTTATTGTGTCCTAGTACATGGTAAAAAGTATTGAGGCCCTCAGAGAAATTCTTGGGGAGCCAATGTAATGTACCACCAACCTGACAAGACCCAAGCAGCATCCCTGAGCTGGATGATTCATAACCTTCTCCCTTTCCTTCCTCCCTATCTAAACAAAACAAACACAACAAACAAAAGAAAAGCCATGACAATCTTACAAAGGAAAATCATGTGCTAGATGGGAAGAATGGGACTTAAGAAATACTGATACCAAAAGTGGAGATGTGGGAGGGGGCAGAGTGGAACACGGGAGCAGAGGTCAGGAGCCGGGTTCTGAATTTCCCAGATGGTAAGACTAAACAAGGCCGTGCATCTCCCTGGGCCTCAGCTTCTTTCACCTGTCAAACATCTGGGTCAGACCAGATGAGTTTTGAAATCTCATTAAATTAACTGATATATTTCTAGGAAGCATACAACCCCCACCCCCCAAAAAAACCCCTTGAAATCTGTGGCCTACAACCTTCAAATATCCTGGACAGCGTTTTGTGATAGACACTTCTCTGTAGATGACAAAGAGATACAATCATGTCTGGTAGGAGATGAAAAAGGTAAATATTCCTGCAGAAATATTCAAAAGAGACAGTGATATTGCAAAAAAAAAAAAAAAATTCCTCTCTCTGACAGTTTATAATAGCAAAGCTTATAGAACTTGCTTTTAGGATATAAATTCCTTATCTAAACCTAAAATAGTGGCAACCTCTGCAAATCATTGACTCTTAGATCTGAAGAGTTCTCAAGACCTGACTTAATTTATCACCTGCCTTTGTCAACATTGAGCATAATGCAGCCTACGTGAAGCGGTTGCAACCTCTATGCTAACATTTCTAGGCAGGAAATCCTTAGCGCCTGTCAGAACCTTTTTATTTTAGCACAACCTGAAGCATCAATAATCCAGCCTCACTTCTAACCTAAGTCTCCATCACTGCCTATTTCAATTCAGTTTATTCCAAGGACATATATTAAGTGCCTACTGTCAAGAAACAAGGTACTCCAAAATGCATAAAATCGAGTAAGAAACAATCCCAGGCTCAAAATATTTAGTCTACTGCAGAAATGGCAAACCTACGGCGCATGGGGCGCCGCTGTCCTCCTGCAGTGTCTCTTGCAGACATTTTTTTTTTGTTCCTTTTGATGGACACAGCTTCAGAATTTTCATCAAAACCTCGCAGCAAACAAAATAAGTTGATTGGGTTTGGCACAGAAGGTAGGATCTGTTTGTTAACTCTGGTTGGCGTATCACCAGTCATGAATCAAGATTTTTTTTTAATGCTAATAGGGACTCAAACCATGTGCTGAGAGAGTGAAAATAAAGGACAATTTATCCTGACTGGAATGAGCAGAGAGGGCTTCATGAGAAGATATTTAAGTGAATATTCCATCAAGTGGTAGATGTTTGAGGCACGAACACTCCTGAGTAGGACAGTATCAGGAACCCAGGTGTCTGAGACATGCAGGTGGAGCTGTGTGTACTGACAATGCCACATGATGCCATAGCGTGTATTTAAGGACATAGCAGAAACCAGAAAGTACAGAAAACCTTCAGTGTCTTAGAAAAGTTAACCTTTTGTTTCTGAGATAATGGAAATGTTTTTAAGAGAAAAATAACAACATACCACTTAAATCAATTCATTTAAAGTGGAACAGTATATATCAGAAGTGCCCATTTCTCCAAAGAACTGGCACAAGGTTCCTCCAAAATCCGCTAAAAGCTTTTTCATGGAAATGTGTATTTCTCTTTTTTTTATTTCATTCCCTCAGATGTAGGGTAGTAGGCCAGGCTAATAGGGTGTATTTTTGGTTGAACAGCTTGTTTCAAAGGATGTTTGTACCTTGTTAGCATTTTTCTTGCTCCTGTCAAATCCCAGCAGAACGCTTTGTTGTACACCTAGGAAAGCCCCTCTGCGTGACGGATGAGTTTTTGTCCAGGGACTTCCTGAATACCTGATTTTTCAAAATTTGGCTCAGAATCTGAAAATGGCAGAAGAACAATCTGACATAAGAACAGGAACACAAATTAAGAATTTGTTCACTTTGGTTAATTCCTGGCAACGTACCTTTCGAGGAATTCCTGTGTCTCTTAATTCCAGAGCCTCACAGTCTAAGGCATGCAAACCTTGAAATTAACAGTCACAATTCAACACTGCTAACCTGGAGGAAGACTGTGACTGTAATGTAATATGTATTCTTTAATGACGGTGGTTTTAAGAAATGGATCGGTGGAAAAGCTCAGTGAATTGGCATTCCACTTCAGCCCTAGCTTTTTGGGTCCCCAGGGGAATATAACTGTTTAGTCTCTTCAATTCATTAAGTCACTGTCTACTTAAGTTTAATCCCGAGAGCTCGTTCTTCCTTATCTATAAAGTAACCGCACAACCAAATGCAAATCTTTTCTAATCAACCAAATATACAAGAATCCTGTGAGTACAGAGAATCCCACTTCCTGCAGGGTTTTTATTATAAGGATCACCTGGACTAACAGCGTTTAAGATCCTAAATGTCTACTACTCTGTTTGCCTCAACCAGTTCTCAGAAACCCTGGGTAAAGAACATTGGCACACCTGCCCTCAAGCAATCTCTCAAAAAAATGGGTGGGATCTACTTGAGAAATAAGCCAGGAGAATGTCACCCTCACTAGTAATCAAGACAGACATCTGGTTTCCCTGCCCAGCGTGTCCCCAGAAACGGACCCTGAGGCAACAAGGAAATCTCAGAAACCTTCTCAGCCTCTAAAAACTGAGATTTCAGTCATTTTCATTCTCTTTTGAAACTGGAGGTTATTCTGTTTGAGGAGTACAGTGTTTCCAGTAGATCGAAGTAACCAACTGAGAAAAGTATGATTCCTGAGCACAGAATCTAGAAAATAGTCTCCTGCTTTCTGTAAGTAGCTGTGTATGTGTCAAGGTTCATTTTCTTCTCAGCCTTGTTTGTCCAAATTCTTCCTATTAGTTGTGTTCTACCTAGGAGCCATAGTTCAAAGGGCATTAATTGCTTATATAAAAACCAGGTCAAATGTTATTCTAAGGAAAAGATCTAAAACTGAGTTTACTATAGTTGCATACTCATTTTAGAAAACCAACATTCTCCTAGGCGGAAATTGTATTCAACTGGTAAATAATCTTGCTGAATGAACTAACAATATGAGTTTGGGTTTTTGTTGTTGTTCTTATTTTTCTGACAAAACTATATTTGTCAGCACTTCAACAGGATTAATGACACTTATATTAGCCATGGTTCTCCCACCTGTCATTAAAGAGATGAGATTCACTCTTTTGCCTCCACCAAAGTCTGTGGAAACAAAATGAGGGATTTGTATTCACAAGATCCTGAATTCACCATTAACTCATGGTAATCTTAGTGAGGTCATTTCGATCATTCAGCAGATGTGTATTGAAGCTGTTCTAGCATTTGGGAGGCAAAGATGAAAAGATATAGTCTGTTTCCAGTAAGTTTACAGTATAAGGGAGAATAGATATGCAATCCCCCTGCAATGTGAAAGTTAAGAAAACTAAGTTGTAGAAATTGGAGTGGAAAACACATGGTGAGTTTGGCGGGAAACTGGGAAAGCCTTCTAATGTGACCCCAGAGAGTGACATATATATTGGCAAGTTCTTGAACAGTCTGCCTGTGACCCTTATCTTCAAGGCTGTGAAGAAATTCTCTTTGGTCAGGGTCCCAGTGACCTTCAAGCCTCGAGAAGGTCAACCCTTGCTGGTTGTACTTTGAAATGGCTAAAATACATAAATCAGAAAACCAATTTGGTAATTTAGAGGTAAATTTATGACTGTCCAGGGCATTGGATACTCACACTTTCAGCTTTAATTTCTTGTCTGTCAACATAGCAAAAATGATAATGGTAATACATTTGATAAATACTTCATATGTATGTGGCTAAGTTTAGAGATGAAGATCTAGCTATCAAAATATCTACTATTCATTAACTATTTAAACCAGGCACTGTACTAAGTGCTTTATTTGAATTCTTTTGTATTGACCTTCCTTAATCTTAAAATGTAAATAATACTATGTCAATTTCATAAAGGCAGATGCTGAGGCTTGGAGAATTTAAACAGGTTATTGAAGACCACACAACTAATAAGATTCATGGTCAAAATTTGAACCTGGCTGTCTTATTCCAAAACGAGTGATGTTAGACACTAAATATGTAACTTCCCATGAAATAATTAAGATACATCTGAGAGAAATTCACTAACTGCAAAGACCTTCCTAAGCATGACTTAATAGAATATGGCAAGAAACAAGTGTAAGCTAACGAAAATAGTAGCTGGTTCTAGACACTAGAGTTACAAGTTCCTAGGTGTTTTTTCCCCCCTCCACGTACTATTTTCCCTAAAGGAATATGCAGCATTTGAGATATACTATAAAAGGCCTGACCAATCTTGCTCCACTTCAATGAAAGATACTTACAGCTAATATATGTACCATACATAAGTTGTGTAGCATATTTTTTACCATATATTTATGGTAACTTAAGGTCTTTTCTTCTTATACATACTGGTGAGTCTTTACCATGGCTTATATATTTGAAGTGTATTTCATGAAGTCGATGTTATACCAGTGATGCTATGGTAAGGTGGTATCTAAACTTGATACTTGTGATGGGTTTAATGCAGGTGAAAGTCCAGAGGCAATGATAGAAGATAGCAATCAAGGGCCTTTTGGGTTTTTCACAGCAGAGGTGGCAAACGTACCTTTAGAACTACATGTATGAAGCTCAGTCTTTGGGAGCAAGACTGTAATTAGGCCATTCCCCAAGTAGCCTGCCTGTCCCACAATGCTGACTGAGCTCTCTTCTTGGTTATGGATGATGCCTCAATAACCATTTCTTTATACCATTGCCCAGAACCAGTGTGTTCACCATTGTTAACTAACCATGGACAGTAATACATGAGAACAACAGAGGCTAATTCCAAATGCACAAGAAATTCTCCAGAGGAAATCTTTGAAAAGTTGCTGGTATTGGCTCGGTGCCTGTGGCTCAACAGGCTAAGGCGCCAGCCACGTACACCTGAGCTGGCGGGTTCGAATCCAGCCCGGGCCCGCCAAACAACGACGGCTGCAACCAAAAAATGGCCAGGCGTTGTGGCTGGCGCCTGTAGTCCCAGATACTTGGGAGGCAGAGGCAAGAGACTTGCTTGAGCCCAGGAATTGGAGGCTGCTGTGAGCTGTGATGCCACGGGACTCTCTCCAGGGTGACAGCTTGAGTCTCTGTCTCAAAAAAAAAAAAAAAAGAAAAGAAAAGAAAAGAAAAGTTGCTGGTATTATTACACAGAGAGGTAACAACACCATTAAGCCACCAGTACGTTTTTTTTTATCAAAATTCTTAATTCTGAGTTCAGAAGGATATCTTAAGTGCACCGTTTTTCTGAGGTTGCAAGGTAAGAATTACTTGACAATTACAAAATTAATTGCTGGTGTATGACGAGCTCTGCTAGTTCTGGAGGGCAGGTAAGGCAACACTGTAAAGTGGATTTACAGTTTTAGACCACTCTCAAAATGTGACTTCCCTGGACATGTGGTCCACAGACAATGCCGACCTAGTGGCCTCTCCGTTCCTCCCAAATCATTGTCCACACAACCTTTGCTATGCTGTTGACTGAATGCTATTTCCTCAGTAAATCATTAATACATTTTCAAAATGTAAATATTTGGAGGTTGTGTAGGCATTCAAAAATAAAGTTCTGGAACTTTCTCTTGAGCTTCAGGGACCTGCCTGTTAGGCAATTGTCATGGCTCTGATTTCTTGAAAGAAAACCCCCCTGAAGAGGCTCAAAAAGTCACCCACTGCTCCTGTTCAGTAGACAAAAGAGATAGTGCATCAGGGTCTGCTGAGAGGGACCTCCATTCACAATATAGTTAACTGTTAAACAAAAAACGGAAATAATAACAGCACTAACTCCATAATCTTCCTCAGAGTAGGCCATCCTATTCAAGAACCTCAAGTTGAAACAAGCAGTTTAGCCATGTGTTGTAGTGAAACATATATTGAACTGAGAAAAAGCAAAAGAGAAGCCAAGCACAAACTCATTTATCAGCACCCTCCCACCGTTGTTCTGTTCTGCTTTACAGGAACAAGCATGTTGAAACAGGATGGGGGTCTGTGCTAGATGGAGGAGTAGTGTTCTTTATTTTACTTGAGTCATTATGAAAATGCAATTTACGAAAGTTTTTCTTTTCAGTTCTTTTCTTTTGACCATGATTAACTGTACTCTCCAATATATACATAAAAAGTAGGTTTGCTGGCGTGGATGCGGAAAACACTTCTACATTGCTGGTGGGAATGCAAACTAATATATTCTTTTCGGAAGGGTGTTGGGAGAATACTTAGAGATCTAAAAGTAGATCTGCCATTCGATCCTATAATTCCTTTACTAGGTATATATCCAGAAGACCAAAAATCACATTACAATAAAGATATCTGTACCAGAATGTTTATTGCAGCCCAATTCATAATTGCTAAATCGTGGAAGAAGCCCAAGTGCCCATCGACCCACGAATGGATTAATAAATTGTGGTACATGTATACCATGGAATACTATG
>CAUYRH010100245.1:0-19781 GCA_963574655.1 Perodicticus potto | reverse complement strand
TGCTTCAATTGCCTGGGGAGTCCTCCTCATAAAAAATTCACCCAGGCCGATTCCTTCAAAAGTTTTCCCTGCACTTTCTTCTAGTATTTTTATAGTTTCATGTCTTAAGTTTAAATCTTTGATCCAGTGAGAGTCTATCTTAGTTAATGGTGAAAGGTGTGGGTCCAGTTTCAGTCTTTTACAGGTCGCCAGCCAATTCACCCAGCACCATTTGTTAAATAGGGAATCTTTTCCCCACTGAATGTTTTAAATTGGCTTGTCAAAGATCAAATAGTGGTAAGTAGCTGGGTTCATCTCTTGGTTCTCTATTCTGTTCCATACATCTATCTCTCTGTTTTTGTGCCAGTACCTTGCTGTTTTGATCACTATCGATTTATAGTACAGTCTTAGGTCTGGTAGCATGATTCTTCCTGCTCTGTTTTTATTTCTGAGTAATGTCTTGGCTATTCGAGGTTATTTTCTGATTCCATATAAAACAAAGTATTATTTTTTCGAGCTCTTTGAAAGCTCTTCCCTATTTTGAAAGCAATATTTAAACAATAATTTGTCCTTTATGAGTTATCTACAGGGAACCAAATGGACTTAATTGACCTTAGGGATCTTGGTCCTTTCAACCTTTCACAAGTTGTAGGTTCAGATGCAAAGTCATCACATATGTTGAGAGCCATTCTGCGTCCCCCCTTTCCTGTGGCTAATATTTGCATCACCAGGCCATGCTCCTGATAGGCATATAGTTTGTAGCCTACTCTGCTTCATACATTATATAAATCCATAATTATGGTGACTTGTACATGACTTAGTTAAAAGGAGACTCAAACTAAAAACAATGTTCACTCAATGTTTACCAATGTAGCACAAGTCAGTGAATTGACAGACATCCTAGAGCAGAACAAAAATATCATAGATACCAAGTATTAGATCATTAAAATACCAAATAAATCAATAAACAATTCCCTTTATACTCCAAAGATTATACTGATCAGCTGTGAGGAAAATTAGGCATATGTAATGGCAAATGAGTGCTTTCTTAGTTTTTCTGGAGCCAATTAACTGCCCCATGTGTTAGGATATGCCATATACTTATTATTAATTTTCTCCTTTTGATGACATTCATGACATCTGTAATCATTATTTAACAGATCCATGTGCAAAATATTAGTGAATTAGAGCCATTAGTAGGTTTTGATAAAGGAAACTGCTTTAATTACTTAGGAAACCAAGCCTTAATTAGGAAATTGAAATGAATAAAAAGAAGAAAAATGATAACGTAAAACATCCCACCTGCCATCTTTTGTATCCTTCTGGAAACAGGAAGAACTAATCTTATTCTTAAGATGCAAAAGTATCCTTTCATGGGAGTCTAACTCTACCAGGTGCTGTCCATTTTAAAAAAAATCTCAGTGATGCCTCAAAGACATCTTTGAAAACCACTCAGTGTAGAAGCCATTCTGATGTGATTTCAAAGCTAGAGAGATACATTATCATGGAAACAGGATCATGGTTGATTTGAATTTCATCTGTTCCTGCTGCTTTTCCCTGTGAAATGATAATGCCCCTTTATGATGATGTTAGCCTTTTTTTGCCTTACTGAAATGTATTGTTAGAAATAAAATGTGATGATTCTAACTAGGAGTAGCAAAGGCACATGAAATCCTAAACTACAAAGATTCCATGTTTCTAGATGAGAAGAACTTTCTAACTCCATTGAAATTCTTTCTTTAGCTATCATTAAAGCTATTAAAGCCACAGTTTATAAAGAAGAGCAGAAATTCTTTTTATTGATGCGTGATGTGGTAATCAATGGAGTTTCTAAGAGAGTGATCATCAGATCACGCCAAACAGTTTTTAGATAACAGAACCATATTATTTGAGTATCAGATTCACTTGAAAAAAATTGGTTAAAGGACGAACCTAAAATCTTGAATGTTGTACACAGCATAACAAATTAGTAAGTTTACAAAGCAATATTTGCTATGTGTCAAATATATAGTCATGGATTAATGAGTAGTAATGCAAGAAGGTAATTTCTGATTTTGAATCAAAAGAAAAGTTAGGGAGGCATGTGTCTACTGTACCATCCAAAATGGACTTTGCACAAAGAACATTGAAAATCAAGGCTTGGACCCAGTTTGGGTTTATGCCAAGGTGAATTTGGCCCCAGTAACATGCTACTAGGCTTCCAGTGGATTTTTAGGGTCATACTATGGAATATAAAAGGCCTCAAGTATTACTATGTTGAAGATGGTAGTAATGACATGTGTATGTATGGCAGAGGGGGCATCATTTCCCTGTCTTTTCACTTAATCTAAATGTCAATGGATTAATGATTTTATTTTGACACACTACTAATTAGTTTCCTAAATGTGTTAATGCACAATCTTGGTTCCTCTTCCTCCTGCTCATTATTTGGCTTCAACGTGTTTGTTTATTTTATTACTCTTATAATTGTACAGACAACCTATCAGAAATCTTAGCTCTTATTTTATCAGCCAAAGAGATCAACAGCAATAAAAATTAAATTGCTGTTGAACAGAATCAAAAGATCTTACCCAATCTCAGACTATACTACAAAAATAACATAATCAAAGCAGTATGATACTGACATAAAAATAGGTATCAATGCCAGCGAGACAAAATAGAAAACCCCAAAATAAGTATACACATTCACAGTCAACTTCACAAAGGTGAAATGGACACACAAGGGGGAAAAGATGGTTTCTTCAATAAATGGTGCCAGGAAAACTGGATATCCCCCTAAAGAAGAATGAAATTGGACCTCATCTGATACTGCACACAAAAATTGGCTCAAAATGGATTAAAGATTTAAAGTGTATTACTTAAAATCTTACCACTACAGGAAGGTAGCATAAAGAAAAGCCTATTTATGATATTAGTCTAGGCAGTCATATTTTGGAGATGACCCAAAAGCATGGAAAACAAAAGCAAATATAAGTTAACTAAAAAGCTACTGTATAACAAAAAAAGGAAGCAACCATCACAATGAGGAGACAGTCTGTGGAGTGGGAGAAATGTTTGTAAATCATACAACTGGTAAGAGATTAATATTCAAAACATATAAGGAACTCAAAAACTCAACACCAAGAAAGCAAATAACCTGATGAAAAGAATGAGCAAAGGACCTCAACAGACATCTTAAAAGAAAAAAACATACAAATAGCCAGAAAATATATTTTAAAAACCTCAACAACACTAATCATTAAAACAATGCAATTAAAAATCACAGTAGTTACTTTTGAAAAGAAAAAAGATAAACTGGTAAGGATGTGTTAAAAAGGGGAACTTTGTGGACTCTTAGTAGGAATATAAATTAACATGACCATTAAAAAATATACAATGGCGAAGTTCATCAAAAAAATTAAAGAAAGAACTACTATATCATCCTAGAAAATTACTTCTGGATATATATCTTAGTGAAATAATATAATTATATTGAAAATATATCTGTACCATGTTCATCGCAGCATTTCACAATAGCCAACATATTGAGTGAACCTGCTTGTCCATCAGCAGATGAATGGATAAAGAAATGTGATTAGATAGTGTATGTATGATATATACACACATATATGTATATTACATCTATACACATACACACTGGAGTAGTTTTGGGCCTTAAAAGGAAAACAAGAAGGAAATCCTGTCATTTCTGACAATATGGAGGAATCTGGAGGTCATTATGCTAAGTGAAATAAGCTAGGCAGTGGAAGACAAAGACTGTATGATCTTACTTATAAGTGTAATCTAAAAAAGTCAAATTCAGAGAGGCAAAGAGAAGGATGGTGGTTGCCAGGGCAAGGAGTTTGGAGGAAATGGGGAGATTGTGCTCAAATGGTACAAAATTTTAGTTAAGCAAGACAAGGTAGTTCTGGAGATCTAAGGTATAGCATGGCGAGTATTGTTAATAATGCTGTATTATCTACTTGAAATTTTCTAAGAATATAAATCTTAAGTGTTCTCAGTGCACACACATACAATAGTAACTGTACATTAACTAGATACGTTAGTTTGATTGTAGTAATCATTCCACAATGTATTTCAAAATAGAACATCACAAATGCAAATAGATTAAATTTTTGTCAATTATACTTTAATAAAGCTGAGAAGAAAAAAAGTGCCCTGTGCTAGAGGAAAGGGGACACAGTTTTATTCACCCAACAAAAAAGTAGAAGTTGCAGTTTTAAAAAAGGTCAAAAGATTAGTGATAGAAGTTGCTGGTGACAATATCCTTAAGAAAAATGTCACCTAGTAACAATTCATTGTCCAAGAAAGTATCCCTTATTTACCTGTGAAGATAAATTTGTCTTCATTTTGGAAGAATTTTAGGAGAAAATACTTAGGAATTGTCTATTAATTGTTCATGGTTCCATGTTTTTGAATTATATGTTTCTTGGCTCTATTATAGAGTATCAATGTTTTCTGAAACTTTTCTCCTAACCTTCAAAGCTAAGCTTCAGCTACTAGGTTACTGATCTCTAGTCTAGATTAGTTAGGGTTGTCCAGAGAAATAGAACCAATAGGGTATACCTAGATATTAGATAGATAGATGTAGGTATAGATATATTAGCGGGGACTTACTGGGGGGATTGGTTCATGTATTTATGGATGCTGAGATGTCCTATAAAGTCCATCTGCAAGCTGGAAACCCTGGGATGTTGGTAGTACAATGTGTCTCAGTCCAAGTCTGAAAGACTCAGACCAGGGAAGCAATGGTGTGACTCTAGATATGAGGCCAAAGACCTGAACATGTGGGGGCCAGAGGTATTAAGTCCTGGAGCCCCAAGGCCAGAATTCTTGGAGTTCTGATATTGCGTGGAGTCCCTGCTCCAGGAGAAAGAAAGAATCTTTTTCTTCCCTCTTTGTTCTATCCTGGCCCCTAATCAATTGGATGATGCTTGCCCACACTGAGGAAACCTCTTCCCTACTCACATACCAATCTCCTTTAGGAAGACTCTCACAGACACACTTGAAAGTAACACTTTGCTAATTCTTCAGGTATTCCTTAATCCAATCAAACTGACACCTAAAATTTACCATGACACTCTCTGGTCAGGATTCCCTGTGGAGATTATTGAATTGGCTTTCATACATTTTGTAGATTATAGGGGGAAAAAAAGCATTTTTTAAATTTTAAATTCCAAGA
Organism: Perodicticus potto; assembly: GCA_963574655.1. Classification (NCBI taxonomy): domain Eukaryota; kingdom Metazoa; phylum Chordata; class Mammalia; order Primates; family Lorisidae; genus Perodicticus; species Perodicticus potto. The sequence goes on along the minus strand of CAUYRH010100245.1, from coordinate 14,620 downwards.
ATATTTTGTCTTTTTGTTAGTAACAATTAGTTATATGGTGCACTTCTCTTATGCAATAACATTAGGTAGAACAATTGGTGCTTAAATTTTGCACTTATGGAAGGCTTAGGTTTAGTCCTCTAGTTTCTGTTACGTCTCTTCTGCAGATGAATTAACCAACCCCTGTAGCTGATGGTAAAAGATATTTCTCCCTTTTGTAGGTGAATGGGTACTGTCACTTATTTTCTTTGGCTGAAGGTAGGCAAACGGTGGGAAGGAAGAAGTTTTTACTTCTTAATTGCTACAAATAACTTGAGAGTATTGGGATGATAGATTCCAAAAATGAATTTCAATGTCTTTTAGTATTCTATACTATATTGTAACTGTCAAATTCCATGTGTTTTGTTTTACAGGGGTTTAATAATGGTATAATCCCCCATACTTCAGATTCTAAGGTGGATTCTGATATATTTCTTATTTTACTCGTCTCCTATTTCTAAAAGCATCAATTTTAGGATATTTTAACTAATTCTCTGATTCCCTTTTCATTGATAGTTTATTCTTTCAAAGATTCTGGGTTTTTGGTGATGGTGTTTGTTTGTTTTTATAATTCCAATAAGTCAGTTGCCAGGTGAAAGTCAGAATTTACATTTCTAATAATATTTTTAGGAATACCATGTCATGGAAATGCCTGGACCCTTTCTTAATACCTAAATTATCAATAGTGCCTATTTCCCAAATAACAATATTTCTCCAGAACTACCTATTCTGGCTTTTAAAAAATTTGTTAAGGATTCTAGACACTAATGTAATTCCTGAACCTCCCAGTAAAACCCAAGAACACTGGATTTTGCATGTTGTTGAATTAATTGGTATATATTTGGGGGATTTGGGGTAACAATATGAATGGACAATGGACATTTAAAGGGGCCAAGTCTTAACATCTCTATAACTAAGTACCTACAGGGTCAGATCTATTTTAAATGATTTTATTACTTTGTTAACAAGCCAATGCCCAGGGTTAGAACTTAGATTTATGAAGACTTCCATAAAGGATTCGGGCTTTATACTCTGTGCCTAAGATATAGAAGTCTTATTTTTAACTATTTGCCTCATGAATGAGAAGAGAGTGTACATTATCAGGAAACTCATAATTAATCAACTAAGCCCAAATATCTTGTTGGGTAGAAGTGCAGGCTATCTGCATACAATCTGGCTCTAAAATCAATTTTCTAACCTAGCAAAATGACAGATTTAATAATGCTTATTATAGTTCTGTAGATGATGTAAAACTATATGGCAGACCCTCTGTAATGGCATAATCTGTTCCCATACCTGGTTTTGGAGCCAGGCAGACGTATGTTCAAGTCTTTGTGGCAACATGTACTAGCTGTATGGCCTTAGGCAAGGTAGTCATTCTCAGAGTCCTCACCTTTGAAATAGGAACCAAAGCATTTACCCCATAACGACGAAGCTAAATGAGATAAGACTGCCTTAACCTAATAAATGTTCATCAAATAGTTAAAGTTTTCCATAAAGGAAGATAGTAGAGGTGGAACAGAGGTACTAGGTACTTTGCATACCCTCATTTAATACTGCAAACAGCCCTGGCTGTTAGGACTTTTAATGTTCGCTTTACATTTTCATGTTGTTGACGTGAAAGAGATTAGGTGAATGGCTAATGTGTGGAACTCAAAAGTCACGATGGTGAAAGCGACGGTGGTCAAGATGACAGTGGCTGTTGTGGTGGTGATGCTGATGGTATCCCACACAAGGAAGGAGTTGGTGGTATCACACGTAATGAGAATGGATAGGATAGAAATGAGGCTGGTTCCGTGGTTATGCGCAATCTCTTTCTCCAGGCGTGCCTTCTGAGGGTACGCACTCTCCCTCAGAGTCTAGCCTCAGCCTGCAGAAAGAGGAAACCCAACAGTGGCTGCTGGAATTTGTATTTAGTGTCACTTAACTCGTGGGAGGCAGAAAGTGAATCAGGAAAGCAAATACCAGAAAATTAGCTAGCGAGACCATCATTCAGAAAGTCAGGGCTTAAACCATTGAGATTTTTGGCAGAGGTTTGCATTTCAGAGGCCAATATTTACTTTTTGGGAGAATTTTCATGCAATTATTTTACCTCCTTGAGTAATCTACAATTTGAGTTAACTGGAAGATCATTTCTTTTCTGCCAGCAGTGTGAGGAACTTACTTTTATTCCAATAATAGTTGCATAAAAGTATTCTGTATTCTTGACCCTAGCTGACTGACCTTTACTCAGACTTTAACTATAAGAACATTTTTTTTTTATTTAAACAGAAGAAACCCAATTACAGGAATTTTTATTGAAAGTAAGCATTTAAACATTTTAATGCATTTTTTTTTTTGCTTCCCACAGAAAGGTGTTTCCAGAATAGAAGACCGAATAATGAAACCCTTCATTTAATATTTTCTTAAAGAAAGAAAAAAGCTGTTTACTCGGGTTAACTGTGGCCCATTAATGAGATGTCTTTCCCCCTGCCAGCAATGCTGTTTCCTGTAACATGCTAAGATTTTAGTTTGCAAGGCTGTTCTGTTTTATAGTACATTTCAGTGGGAAATATTTTACTGTTTTAAATTTGAACTGACATTATTTTTCACATGTAAAGTAAAAGAAAGATAAATGCATAAAAGGCAAGGAAGCAAGAAAGAATACTGTGATATTGGGAGTCAAAAAATAAGCATGATAATAAGCAGAAAATTGGGGGTTCATTTTAGTTAGAGACTGTGACAAATCTAATGAAGGTACTTAGAATGAAGCCAACTCTCGGTGGTGCACAGGCATTACGAATGTTTATGATAATCCATAGCCTAAGTCAGATTAATTTTGTCTTCCACATGTTACAATAAAGTCCAAAATCAAATAGCGAAATCTGGTCCTCTGTGATATACAAAAGGAGAATTGGACTAGATGTCAGAATAACTGGGTTCTTGTCCTAGGATTTCATATTAATTTTGTTGGTGAATTTATTCAAGTCAGATGTTCTCTCTAAGTTTCAGTTTATTCATTAAATGCTGACAGCTGGTTTATATACCTTCCTACCTTAAAAATTCAACTAATCCTAAACCTGTATCTGGAGATACATCATTCATTTCTTTTGTTCATGAATATGCTGAGATACCATTTTTATGCATATTATTTGAGGTTCTGTGATGGATAAATAACAGGAAAAACAAAAGCAATGGATGAGACACTCCTTATTTTGAGGAATTTATAGGATCTACAGTTGGAAGAATTCCTGAAGATCTGAAGTCATTTTCGGCATCTCTCTATACTTGCCATTTTTTTCACAGCATAATGGGAACTTGTTGAAGGATATTAAGTAAAGAAATTATATGATTTTATCATTTTGGAAGACAGCAAAGACAGATATGTACTCTGTTGCCTGGATGAAACTTTCATTTTATCATATTAGTTTCCCCCCATGTTCTAGATAAGGAAATCAGGGTTCAAGGGAGTTAGTTTAAAATATCTAGTCTGAATGTCAGAAAGCCAAGAAGTTAATGGCTCAGCCAGCACCCTTTCTACTGTGCCTCCCTTCCTCTCTGCAATGTACCCATGTCATTGGAGGGTGATTGAGAATATAGATTCATCTAATAACAAGGGATTCCAAATGAAGGTTTAAATATAAAAGGATGAGGTGGTCAGGAGGAACCCTTAGAGGAAGGGAGTTTTGAAGAGTCCATGAGGAGCTATCCCTGGACACTTAGTGGGCAGGCAGTTATGATATGTTAGAGAGGATGTCACCCATCCTGAGGTATTTATCAGAGTCCAGGCAAGCAGTGGGTGTGAGATGGAACATGGGGATATAAGTCCAGGCCTTGGGGAATGATCATTCTGTCACATCATCCTGTGTGAGGCAGGGTCAGAAATAGCATGAACAGTGTCAGGAACCTGAAATGGAGGTGGTGATTACAGGACCAGAAAAGGGGTCAGAAAGAATGTGGAGAAATAAAGATGCATTGTAAGTGAGTTGGTACGTCTCACTGCCAGACACCAGTGATTCTGCTTTTTCTGTGTCTTCCATAGTGCTTGGTACTTTCGTTTGGACCTATTACATCTGTAAAACATCCCTAATGGTATTAGAGATTGCAAAATGTCTAGATTTCATTGAAATACACTAATTTTGACTGTGCACAGCATCTCACACCTGCAATCCCAGTATTTTTGGAAACCTAAGTGAGAGGATTGCTTGAGGTCAGGATTTCAAGACCAGCCAGAGTAACATAGCCAGATCCTCTACAAAAAAAAGTTAAAATAATTAGCAGTATGTGTTGGTGCTTACCTATAGTTCTAGCTACTAGGGAAGTAGATGGGAGTACAGCTTGAGTACAGGAGTTCAAGATTGAAGTGAGCTATGATCATTCAACTATACTGAAAACTGGACAACAGTGTGATACCCTCTTAAAAAAACAAACAAAAAACCCTGAACTGTGCAAGTAATAATTATTTTATAATCAATTTGATACATTTTAAAATAATTTTTTTATTTCAAAATAATATATTTACATGATTTAAATAGTAAAATAAATAAATAAGTAAGTAAAAATAACCCCTCTCTGGCTTGGCACACATACCACAGAGGTTATGGTGCCAGCCACATGCACTGAGGCTGGCAGGTTCGAAACCGGCCCCAGGCCAGCTAAACAAAAATGACACCTGCAACAAAACACAGCTGGACATTGTGGCAGGAGCCTGTAGTCCCAGCTACTTGGAAGGCTGAGGCAAGAGAATTGCTTGAGAATTGATTGAGGTTGCTGTGAGCTGTGACACCAGGGCTCTCTACTGATGGTGACATAATGAGATTCTGTCTCAAAAAAAAAGACCCCCTTTTCACACATACATATACAAGTATACACTCCATAGACATAGCTGCTGCCAGAAATGTTTAATTATATTTGAAGGATGCAAAAGTGTAAATAAAAATACATGCTACACATCTCATTTCTTCAATCATGCTCTTCTGAGAGCACCATTTGAACAATGATGTTACCATTGTCTCCAAATTCCTTATGTCCTATCTTGTCCTAAATTGCTGAAGACCAGAGTTCTCCTCTCTAACGTCACTGGGCATCTGCCCAACCTTGATCCCCATGTGGTCACAATAAATACAGAAAGGGGAAGAAATGAAGGTGTTAAGTAGGTTGGCAATTCTGACTATCTCAGTTAGTTGTAGATGCTATAAATAAATTACCATGGACTTGGTGGCCTAAATAATAAACTGATATCTCATAGTTCCAGAGATTGGGAAGTCCAAGGTCAAAGGTGATGGCAGATCAGGTGTCTAGTGAGGACCCACTTTCTGGTTTACCAATAGGAGTGTTTTCCTTGTACTCTTGCATGGCAGAGAGCAGGGAAAAGAAGGAAGTTCTCTCAAGTTCCTCCTGATAAGGGTAATAATTCCCTCATGGACCCTCCACCCCATGATCTGATTACCTACCCAAGATCAATTTTTAAATATCATCTCACAGAGGATTAGGATTTTTAACATGTACATTTTGAGGGAACACAAACATTCAGTCCATAGTACTGCCCCAATGAATAATGCTCTTATGTATTTCTGAATAACATCCTAAAGATCTCTACAGAAGACAGCAGCCTGTGGCCTCTTCACTGACAGAAACTACAGCAAGAAACACATTACCTTTCTAAAGGGCCAAATCCCTCTGTCCTATAATTAATAATAGTCTCAACTCCTGTAGCCAAGTATTCCTTTCAGGCAGCAGGAGCTGCAGGTAAAAATTGCTTAATTTAAACTGAAATGAATCCCCCTGGTATCGTTTGAGATCTCCCCCGTGAAAATGTGATTATGTTCTTTGCTCATGAATAACACGTATATATCATACTATAAATCACAGGGATTTTGTTGTATGAATTAAACATGAGACTTATCTTTCGTGATTGAGAGATTCTTTGGTGGGGGGCAGAATTGGAATATTCTAATTCTACGTTGTTCTGAGATGTCTACAAAATGACACAAAATTATCACTTCTGTCACCTCAACCAAAGGTCCCAAGCAAATTTCAGCTACCCAGAAGATGAAGATAAAGTGGTCCTTCACCTCCCAGTGCTCTGTCCTCTGTCCCTTGCCTGAACTCCCTGGTTTATATCACATCTTTGATTCACTCGGCCTCACAAGTGACATGATTCTCTTGTCATGCTAACTATCTTTTTATGAGCCTATATCTCTTAAGGAACTTGAAGGCAAAGATAAGTCTATTAATTTTTCAAATAATTGATGACCATACAATAGGAATCAGACAAGGGCTGCTTTAGTTTTGTCATTCTTTGATTTCCTTGATAGCTTTGACAAGCTATAGAAACCCATGGTACTTTCTGATAGTGTGAACTAGGCTTCCTAAAAATGAAATAAAGGAAAGATGTCAGTCTTTTGAAAGCACCAAATGGAGGTAGCTTTTAAAAAATACAACAGAATGAAGCGAGCCTGGGATTTATAGTTCAGATGTGTGATCTTTCACGAGATTAGAGATGAAATAGCTCTACAACTAATGAGAGGTGGAGGTGAAAGTGGACAGGGTAGGGGAGCAGGGCAAGACAAATGTGAGGACTGTGAAAATGGGTCTTACCCTAAGCATCCACAGAAGAGATCAGTAGGCACAGAGTAGGCAGGCAGGGCGGAAATAGAATAGGGGTTCAACAGGGGTAAACCACCCACTTCCAAATTTGTCTCCGAACCCTCAAAATTGCATCGAATTATAACTTTTTCTTTCATTGAAGAAAGGGAGATATTTTTCAAAAGGAAATTTTATTCCTACCTCAATCTAAATATGATCTCCCTAGCCCATTTGAATAGTATTGTCTTCAGTGTTTCAGGGAAAAATTTTAAAGGCCACAGCATCCCCAGAAAGCTCTACCACTGATACCAAAAATTATGGTTTAAGGAATGGTAATGATTCCCAAATGACAATGTACAAATATAATTTCTTACTCCAATGTTTCTTTGTAATTCTCTCTTGGAGAATAGGGAGCAATATAAAAACCTGGCAGTTTGCATAGACAAACATAATTTTGTTCACTGTAATTACTGTAGCCAGTCTCAGTATATTCTCAGTAGTAGAATTTTCATCATCAAAAAAAAAAAAAAGAAGCTTTGCTTTCCTCAGTCATATTCAGGACAGATGGAATCCTATTGCTCATTCTCTGTCTCCTTGGGATATTACAGACCTCACATTAAAACAGCTAGCTAGGATTCCAAGATCGAGTGGTAGTAAAAGTTTACTTGAGAACATATTAGTTTTATTATGGTCACTTTTCTAACTTTAACTACCTTTTTTATTTGACTTCCACTGTTGTCTGATAGTAAACAATTGACCTTTCTCTTCTTCCCTTAAAAGGCTAGAATTAAAAATATTTATGGTTTGCAGTAATGCATTCATTTCTATGGCAAAATGTTGCCAATTGGTGTTTTTCTCCTCTTTTTAAAAAGATGATTACATGTTCACAATTTACAAGGTTTTGTACATATTTCAGCAAGAAATTGTAAGCCTTTATCTTTTGACAGCTAAAAGGAATTACTGCCCTTTTTAAAATGGCCTCCCTATTTTGTCCAAATAAATGATTCATGCTGGAGACTTCATGATGTCTTTTGTTGGTTTCTGTGAATTTCAACAGGAGCAGTCAAAGAGAAGAGGACTAACACGTTTCTGAAAATTTCAGAAAATTATAGGTTTTATATGAGAAGGAGGATGCATTCAAATATCTTTAGTCCCGGTTTTTTCTTTCTTCTATGCTTTATCAATGTGAAGCTTAGAGCAAGTGAAGGGAAATAAATGAAAGGGTAGGAAATGAGTATTTTCTTTCTCTCTATAGTGTCTGCTCAGTCAGTGCCCAGAGTCTTTATCCTCCCGGGAATAAGACAAAGTAAGAGATGTCTTCAACCACGTTGTCCAGCACCTACTATCAATCTCAGAAAGCTCTTCCTTATTTAAAAATAACAGCATGCTTTCCTAAAGCATCCTAATTCTAGAAGTTCCTTAACATTTTTAAGTTAAGTGATAAAAGTAATCTACTGATAAATATATGCAGCACCATATTATTTTTGGTGCTATTTTAACTTGTAGTTTGCTTAAATTCTTTTGTTTCTTAGAAACACACAGTGAGCAGGTGACATAAAAGTTCACTATTCTCAGTAATGGTTATATCCTTGCATACAACCAATTCCTCTGGAGCCTTAGCTGGTCTATGTGTTAGTGGTGGTTAAAAGTCTGCAATTCTTTTATTAAAATCAAATCTTGACACTTTGCTTCTATGTCTTATTTGCCCAGAGCCCCAGGGTTTCTCCTTCTCAGCACTACTGATGTTTGGGGATGTATAGTTTGTATTGTGGAAGGCTGTCCTATGCATTGTAAGATGTTTAGCTGAATCCCTGACTTATACATACAAGGAAGCGCCTTCCCCTTTTATTTGTAACAAATGTTTCTATCCAGTGCCAAATGTCCCTCCTTGGGGAACAAAATCACCTCTAAGAAGCTCTGCCCTATCTTATGCATACATACCAATTTATTTTAAATTCTTCAGAAATGATTACATAGGCATCCAGCAGGTCTTCCATGTATCTGAAGAATAAAGGAAATTATCGAGGTGAAGATTTACACACAGGACTTCTTTTGTCTAATCCGAGCAGGTGCATTGGTGAGCTATTGTTCTTTTAACACATACACACTCACACACTTGCCTCCAGATTTTTAAGTCTTAATATCTGTTCCACATTAGTTATGGTAAATAGAGTGATATTGGTACATACTACCAAATTTTTAAGCCCCCTTTGTATTTTCAGGAATGTAGAACATATCCCTGTATCTTAAATAACTTGGGAGCTGGGTGTTTTTATAGCAATTGAATGCTGAATTTAGACAGAATTTGCTTAAGATTCTTTTTACTATTTAGCAGTTTTTTGTTCATAGCCTCATCTATAATACTGAGTTAATAACAGGATACTACTAGAAGTAATATGAGCAAGAGGTTGAGAAAACTGAATGGGTGAACCTGTGTGAAAGTCCACAGCACAGTTACTGGTGTTCCTCTGCTCCCAAAATATTGCTCCCAACTCTCTGAAACGGAAGAATAGTTTCCATATAACTGGGAATGATAGTATGAAAAATGAAGGTATAATTTCCGCACTCCTCAAACCTCTTCATCAAGCTTGTGTTTTGAAGAGACTTTAGGACATGATAGAAGAAAGACTTGAAGCCCTGGGAGTCCAAAAGACTAAATTAAGACTGATTTCCAGTTCTGATTCTTCTCTGGTATGAAAATCATAAAAATTGTTATCATGTTAAAGCCTCAGTTTTCGTGAAAAAGACAAAGAAACAAACATCTGAAAATACTTTTAAATTCTAAATCATGAAATGCATTGTCCTGTTCATTTCTGGATTAGTAAATTATCCAGAAAGACAAACAAACGAAGAATTTTGCCTATATCTGATGGCTCGTGCCTACGAATGTCAAGCAATTTACAAAGCTTGTAAGCCCGTGGAGGACAACACATCTCCTGGTGATGCTGGTAATCAAAATACAGAATCTGTGAATGAGTTGGAATCTTCCAGGGTCAGAACCAAGCAGCTAAAAGGGTCAGACCTGCAGAAAAAAAGAGCATGATAATGGTTCCTTTCTCACTGTGATTGGCAGCAGCCATCAAGTGTGAGCAGCTCAATCTGGTCCCTGCTTTTCAGTCTGCAGACACAGCCAAGCATCAGAATCCTCATTTTCTATTCTAACTGTCATCTCCCTACCACTCTGTAAAAAGCGTTTCCCTACCAGCACCTGCCACTCTGTCCTTTCTGGCTTTCTGGACCTACGGAGGAACCATTCCTTTTAGAATAAAAAAGGCTAATGGGTTTGGCAGCTTCTCAGGAAGAAGTGGGCAGGGGAGGGATGCTTTTCATTGTGGTTTTAAGGCTATTGTAAAATGATGTGTTGAGACTTTCAGGAAACCATGACCTCTTGGATATAGCACATTACTGCTTTTCTTTATATGCTGACTTTAATATCTCTGCTCGGGCGGGAGCAATGTCATAAGCACTGTTCTTGACACTCATCCAAATTCCTTTCAGCTCCTAGCAAACATTTGCTCTGACCTCCTGCCCAGAGGCCCAAAAGTTAAGCAGAGTGATTTGTTGCGGTTGCTGTTGTTGTTTTTAACATAACTGTAATAAGAATTACTAGCAGGGAAAATTGCTTTGCTAATGATCAATTCAAATATGAAACTGATGACATAAGATTTGTTTTTTTAATCATTGTTTTTTAACACCACATTGATATAAAAGAATATTTATAACATTATAAGATACAAAGAATAATAGCACTACAAAAATGCATATGTCTACCACCCTGTTCCCTAATGGCCCTTCCGTGGGTCCATTCCAATCTTTTCTCAAGATAGGAAACTGTTATTCTAAATTTTGTTTATCCTTCCTTTTCTTTTCTTTTTGAGGTGTTCCTTCATATGCTGTGATGACATTTGAATATTTTGCATGTTTTTTCAATGTATGTAAATAGACTCACATTTCATTGATTTCTTTAGGACTTGTTCTTTTTATTCAATATAATGTTACTAAAATACGTGTATAGTGCTATAATTAACTGATTTTCTCTGCTGCAGAGTATTTTATTTTTTTCTTGAAGGATATAGGTCTGTGGCATTTATAGTTTGTATTGCTACAAATTGCCCTTATGAATATTTTTGTCAATGACACCCTGTGGACATACACAAGGGTTTTCTAGAGTATGGACTTGGGTTTGCAAATGTTGGCTCATATGGCAAGTAGGTGCACATTCAATATTTCTAGGTAATTCCAAAGGCCTTTGCAAACTAGTGGTACTATTTTTCACCCCAACCACTGGGACAATTGTTACTGTTCTGTATATTTGTTGACATTTTATTTTATCTGGCTGTTTATATAAATTGACCATCCGCTGAATTGAAATGACATGTGATTGTGATTATGAATTAGAATTCCCAGATTACCAATGAATGAACAATAAGTTTTTAAGGTTACAATTTGATTTTCCTTATTTCTAAAGGACATTTAATATCTTTGCTCATTTTTGTACTTGGTAGTTTCTTTCATATTCAATTGTACAGCTCTTTATTTACTTTAGAAAATAATCTTTTGAGAAGAGCATATGTTCTTTATCCCACCTTATGACTCATTCTTTTCACTTTGTTTTGATATTTTCGACAAATAGATTATCTGAATTTTGGTATGGTTGAATTTATTCACTTTCTCCTTTTTGGTTTGCACTCTATATGTCTGTGTGTGTGTTGTTAAGAAACACTTGCCTGTCCACAATCATCAAAGTATTCTCTGATAGCGTCCTCTAGACATTTTGAAGTATTGCTTTTAAAGGTCAGTCTTTAATCCACTTGGAACTGATTTAGTGCAAAGATCAAGGTGGTGACAGAATATCATTACTTCCATATGAATAATTAATTTTCCCAGTAGCCTCTATTGATAACTCTAACATTACCCACTAAAACTTACCAACTCACTCTAAATAAATCAATTTTTCTTATATGCCTGTGTCAATTTTTATATTTCCCTATTGATACCACACCTTCTTATCCACTGTTGTATAACAATCTTTGATGTCAGGCCTCCACACCTCAAATTTGTTCTTTTTGGGGAGTGTCAGTCATACTTGCTTATTTGAGTATTCTATAAATACTCGAGGATCAGTTTGGCAAATCCCACAAGATGAAACAATAGCGATTTTATACACATATATATATGTGTATATATATATATGTGTAATGTGTATATATATATGTGTATATATATATATATATATATATATATAAATCAGCTTTTTTCTGTGTAACTAATAACCTCAAAGAACTGATTCACAACAACCATATATGTAGCTCACAATTCTGTGGTGTGATAAATTGGAGTGGAGTTATTTGAATGGTCTTACTGGTTTAGGCAAGGATTGGCTACTGTGAGATAATTAGGTCATAGTACAGTTATTATTCTCCGAAGCAGGGTTCAATCTGTTACACATTTAGTACTACATAAAAAAATACCATAAAACTTAGAGGCTTTAAATAATAATGAACATTTACTTTATCACACAATATTATGGTCAGAAATTTGTGAATGGCTTATGTGGCTCTGGCTCAGGACTGTCATGAGGTGGCAGTTAAGGCATTGCCAGGGTGCGGTCACCTGAATCTTGACCCCAGCCCAGAGATCTCCCACGGCGGCTCCCTAGAGTGGCTGGCAAGTTGGTGCTGGCTTCGGGCTGCCAGAGTTATACATTACATGGATATGCTATGGGGCTACATGACTCTCTTCACAATAGGACATCTGGCTTCCCCAAAAGCAATTAATCCAAGAAAGAACAAGGTGAAAGCTTCAATGTATTTTATAAGCCACGGAGTCATGCTCTGTCACTTCTACAATTCCCTGTTGGTTAGTATTCTGTTCAGGCTTGGGTTGACAGCTGGCACAAATACTAAGAGAAGAGAATCATTAGAAACAACTTTGAAGGGCGGTGCCTGTGGCTCAGTGAGTAGGGCACTGGTCCCATATACCGAGGGTGGCAGGTTTGAACCCAGCCCCAGCCAAATGCAACAAAAAACTATCAGGACATTTTTATATTAATGTCAATATGTTAATTAAATGGGTGGGTTGATAATGATAAAGTAAAATATTCTTGTCATTGTCAATTTGTGATTTTTTTTTATAAAATTGGCTTTTTTTAAATATTATTCTGCTGCCAGGGAAGATATTTAGAATTATTTCTGGGTTTACCAAAAAATAACATATTTTAGTCTTAATGGTGCCTAAAAGAGCCATGCCAGCTATTCAAAACATTATTTCTTTTACAATTATTTCTTATTTTATTCACAAAAGTAAATTGGCTATGGAAAGTGGAGTACAAAACTTACTTTTTCAGAAACACCATATTTGTTAGCATCTCAGTTTAACTTTGGGCTTTTAAAAAACTCCTACATTTGGAAAGCACAAATCTGTTAGCTATGGGGCCCCAAGGAAATCAGCAAGGGAAAATCAAGTGTTTTAAGTCAAAAACCAAAAAAACCCAAAGTGTCACTTGAACCAAAATGAAAATACAGGGTATCCAAAAAAAAAAATAATAATAATGTTAACAACTGAGGAAATATTTACAATGGCTTGAGATACATGCCTTTTCTGAAGGTATCTATTAAATAAACCAAGACAATAATATTATGGGCAGATGGTAATTCAGTCAGCAGCTTCATCAAGCCTCCATAAAAATTCCTTCATAATTTCCAGTGACAATATTTAACCTCCTCTTCATCTCTTCCTGATTTATTAGATGAGGTTACTTTGTACCCTTACCACATTAATCTGCAAAGCTGTTTGCCTTTGAGTTTTAGGGTTTTAATTTTTATTGCAAATAGTAAGGCAACATTAAAATTCAGCATTTACAGTCCCAAGAGCAAGGAAATGCAAAGGGCAGGGTCCTCCTCATGGGATTAATTTTTATTCTATCCTAGGCTTCTCATTAGGACATGCATTTATGTTTCAACTTATAAATTAAAAAATAAAATTAAGCCCAGTTATTTCTTTCATAATTTTACTCAAAAGGGAGAACATTCTCAGTTCTACCACTGTACGCATGGCAGAAAATATGTTTTCTAACCTTGTGTCCACAAATTATTTTTTGCTCCCATTCATGGATTTCCCTATTTATTTATTCAGGTCCTGTGGATATATGATCAACCAAAATAGTCCAGCAGTAAAAAGTCTATCAAAATATACACTTTAATGTCCACAAAATAACCCATAAACATAAATTTGTATCTATCTTTATAATCTTTATATTTATCTTTGTATCTATCTATATATTTTAGCATCAATGCCAAATGCTGCCTCTTTGAAACAGTCTCTCTACTGAACCTGTATTATTATTTCTAATAAGCAATGCATGCTTTTCAAAATACTTTCTAGTACTTAAATTTGATTAGTAACTATTAAAGAGAAGGTAACCCCTGTTTAGCGTGGGAGTAAATCAACATTCAGATCATGGACTTCGGTGTGAACAAGTCTGAGGTTTAAATATGAGATCAACTGAATAATTGTGAGACTTACGCAAATTACATCATCTTGGCTTACACGTCAGTAAACCAGGATTATTGTGGAAACTTATTATATTGGATTGTAAGGAGGATTAAATCATATAATTTAATGGATTTAATAATTAAGTACATTTCAGGTCCTAAAATAGTACATTTTCTTGAGGGAATGTATATATAATACTATGATAAGTGACAATGTTGAAATAGCTAATATTTATTGAGTATTTACAATGTACTAGGTAGTAGCCTAAGCACTTTATATATAGAGAGAGAGTTTATTATGAGGATTAAATAAGTAATTATAAATGTGTATATAATGTGTTATTATTATATATAATATAATAATATATAATTATATATAATTATTAATATAATATATAATATAATTATTAATATATAATTATATATAATTATTATTATATATAATAACATTATATTATATATAATAATAACACAATAAATACACATTTATAATAACTTCTTTCATCCACCCAATAAACTCGCTCTCTATATATAAAGTGCTT
>CAUYRH010100243.1:0-24334 GCA_963574655.1 Perodicticus potto | reverse complement strand
CAACCCCAACCCCAACCCTAAACCCTAAACCCTCGACCCTCAACTCTCGACCCCTGACCCCGACCCCGACCCACCCCAACCCCAACCCTAAACCCTAAACCCTAACCCTAACCTTAACCCTAACCCTAACTCTACCCTAACCCTAACCCTTACTCTGACATTGACCTTGAACCTAACCCCTAACAGTCACCTGGACTCTGAGCCTAAACCCTGAGACTGACCATGAACCTGACACCAAACATTGACCCTTAGCATCAAACCCTAAACCCTAAACCTAAACCTTCACCCACAAGAAGTTGCACCCTTTCTTCTGTGGAAAGGACCATCTCACTCAACCTCCTGTCCCTCTGATTTAGTTGGCACCCTCATGCCTGGGTCAGGAAGATCTCAATGAGGGCCTCAGCCCTCCCTAGCATGGTGACACCCTCAAGTGTGTGGACAAGAAGGTCTCATTCATATTAGAGCTTTCCTAGAGAGGTGATGCTTGCAGGATGTGCTGAGGCTGAGACTGTAGGACAACATGGGGAGACCCACGTTGTCCCTCCCTTGTGCAGGCATCATGGGAACTTTAAGCATTCCACCCTGTGTTATTGGGCTCCACCCCCTCCAGTCCCTGCAGGCACTGGAGCCCTAGGTGCTCATGGGGCCATGTGTACACCTTCTGCTGGCCACATAGAAGAACCAGTTAAATTCACAGTTTAGAAATTCAGTTCCAAGATTTTGGAAATCCAAACTGATATGTGCTCACTATCCCATGCCTTTTATAAAAAATGGTGATGGAAAGAACAATTAGGGGAAACATACAAAATAAAATAAGTGTAGACATAAACTTTAAAACTTACAAAAAATTTCACTCAAAATCATCCTCAGATCTAACATGCAAAACTATTATATAAAGATTCAAGAAGAAAAGCTCAGTGAATGAGTTTCATGATGAGTTTTGTTTTTGTTTTTGCTTTTGAAACAGAGTCTCACTCTGGTGCCCTGGGTAGAGTTCTCAATCACCTCCACGTGCATCAGCCTAGCTCACAAGTATCCTCCTGCCTCAGTCTCCAAAGTAGCTGGGCCTACAGGCACCTGCCACAACACCCACCTAATGTTTTCTATTTTTTTTTTCACTTTTCTCTATTTTTAGTAGAGATATGGTTCTAGCTCTTCCTCAGACTAATCTTGAATCCCCGAGCTCAAGCAATCCACCTGCCTCAGCCTCCCAGAATGCTATGGTTATAGGTGTGAACCACTGTACCCACCCCTGGTGATGAGTTTTAACAAATGACACCACAGTATTAGCTATGATAGAGAAAATAATAACATCAATGTTATAATGAAAATTTATTCTCTGAGAAATACCAGTTATGCAATTTTAAGGAGCTAAAGGTGACTTTATGCAGCCAATGCTTACAAATCCCTCTGATAAAAACCAGCCTGATACCTAAATTAAATGGCTGCCTGCCTTACAGGTGAGTAAGGAAAGACATTTCCTGGCAGGCCTGGGAATCTTGGGATATTTGGGGACTTTAAGAAAAGGAAATTCACCAAAATCTAGAGGTACTACATTTGAAATCGGATATTCACGTCTTGGCTTGGGTTCTCACCACAATAGGGCTTTTAACAGTCCAATCTGAAATTCCTTATGAAAAGTTACAGCAAAGCAAACTTTTAAAAACCTATGTAGTCAGCACCATTCTGGCTTGCACTTATAGTCAGGCAAAATCTAACAAAACTGAACTTGCTTTGAAAACAAGAATAATGACACTTTTAGTATCTGTGATCAAAAATGAGTTAGTGTAGAAAAACATTTTATGTTTCTAACAAAAACTATAACCCTCATTGTTGCGGGAACAGAGACACGAGCAAACAGCAGCTTTGCCTCAGGTGCAAGCTCGCTCCTGTAATTATTAAGGTGCAAGAAATAGACTACACAACTCAAGATGGTGTGTAGCGAATCATCTTTATTTTGGGCCACCTTTTATATACACTGGTGGTCACATACACACTTAATCTATGATCTATAGCTTTTTACTAGTACCTAACTTCTTCTATCTAAAACTAACTTGTGGAGAGACATTCAGTCTACAAATCAACAAAATACCTTCTGCTTTTACATTCTTCTCAGACATGCGTCAGCTTTTGAACAAAGTATCTAAATAAAGATCACAAAGAGCTATAGGGGAACTGGGGAAATGAAACCACTCAAGCACACACTTAATTAACCTAAAATGGATTTATGACTTTGTTTCTCCACAGAGCAGAGATCTTTAGGCCCCTAAAACAATATATGCAAAACATATGTCAACCTCTAATCCATATCACCATGGGTGGGGTTGACAGTCCCTAACCTCCTGGGCTTAACGGAAGCATACTTTCAGAGTCACTGTTTTTATAGACTTTTACCTCCGGACAAACAGCCTCTGTGTACGCTCGGGGTGGGGGGGCCAGCTCTCTTACTTCTGCATTAGCAGAAGCCATTTTAACCCATTAAAGGCTTGCCTTTGTGTGGCTTATGTAGGGTGGTCTTCTTACCCTACACTCATGGGTGATCAGATTCTAGTTCAATCTAATGTCTTTGAGATATTTGAGATATTTTTGACTAGATACTGCTTTCTGGTATCTAGATTTGTCCCAGCCCCACAGTGATACTTATGGATCAAGAAGCCAGATATTATTCCTTCTATTATTCTGTCTATTGTGAGTTAATTTGAAAGCCTCTCATCACTAAAGAAATTTAGCAGAGGAAATATTTTCTTTCCAAAATTGCATAAGAAAATTGGGGCATATTCATGAATGGAACACTATCCAGCCGTAGAAAAAGATGAATTGTCATGAGTAATTACTATTACTCACTGTGGAAAAAGACAGTTTGAGAAGGATACACACTGTATAACCACAACTAGTGATATTCTAGAAAAGGCAAAACAACACAGATGGTAAACCAGTGGCTTTATAGAGTTTACAGTATTCCATATGGTATCTTAATGATATATACCTGCCACTACGAATTTGTCAAAATACACAGAATTTTAGAACCCAAAGAATAAATCAAATCTATTCAAATTAAATTATTCAGGATATGGAATATCCCAACACAGAATGCATATGTGACATAAAATTAAACTGGGTTACAAATTGCTATGGTTTAAAATGTGGTTTATCCCCACCAAATCTCATGTTGAAATCTGAACCCCAGTGTGGCAGTTTGGGAAGGTGGGGCCTAGTGGGAGGTCTTTGGGTTGTGGGGGTGGATCCCTCATTAGTAAATTGATGCTCTCCCATGGCAAGAGGTGAGCAAATTCTCACTATCACAGGAATGTATTAGGTCCCCAAGAGCAGGTTATTAAAGAACCTCCATTCCTTGGTTTCTTTCTGGTTTTTGCCCTTGTCATGTGATCTCTTCACATACCCACTCCCCTTCCACTTTCCACCATGAGGTAAAACCCCTTGAGGCTCTCACAGATGCAGTTGCCCAATTTCAGACATTACAGCCACAATAATCAGGATACAAATAAACTTATTTTGTTTATAAATTACCCAGATTCAGGTATTCTGCTACACTATTACAAAATTGACTAACAGACAAAAGTATGAAGAAAACACACTTAAGTTGTCAGGAAAATAGGAGCTAACAAAATTAACTTTGGAAATGAGTGGAATCTCTAGGATAGGGGCAAATTAACTTTACTTCAACATTGTATTCTATTTATAAAGTTCCAGTGGGGGTAATATTTAATGATTCTAAAACCACTATGTCTGTATCAGAAATGAAACAATGACTTACATAAGTGACAGATGGTAGGAACCAGGTTTCTCACTGTTGAAGTAGGAGGTTACAGATTACTAGCAATTGGAGAAAGCTAGGATGATTCCTGTAATAATAGAACAGAGGTGTATATGTCACTACAAACTCATGTTTAGCTTAATATAGGCACAAACATTTACAAACAGAAATCTTTATAAATAGGTGTGTGTAGTTTAGAATACACACATACACTTCCTTACACTGTTGACTATGAGAGCCAAGATGCAATGAGCATGTTTACCTGCCAGATGTAAGTTTTCCATTTTCTAATAAGAGGAACCAGTGCTGTTGAAGGAATGGCAGATGCTGGTACTGAGACAGCAAATACACACATATAGGCCAGGTTAACCCTGAAGTATCAGAAAGAAAGAAAATACTCAGAAAAACACATGAAGTTATGTCAAATGAAAACAGGAGCCAACAGAATGAGTTCCCACTGGCCATAGTAGGAAAGAACTGAGCAACAAAATACTCTACTATTGAATACTAATCAAATCTTAATATACTGTCTAGTGTCTATATTTGTATAGATAAATTCATAAGCAAATGGAGATGAATAGAAATATTTGTAAAATAATTCCAAATAATGGATGTAGGAACTGTGTGTATCAAGCCTGTACCCTTAATAACAAGTGATAAAAATAGCACTTCACCTCTGTGATCTGCTTCCACAGAACCAAAAGGCCCAGAAAAAAAAATCAGGTAATAACAATGGAAGACACTCTACAGAATACCTGATCAGTTATACTCAATGCTGTCAAGGTCATCAAAAGAAGAAAAATTGAGAAATTATCACAGCCAAGAAGAGCAAAAGGAGACATGATGATGAAATGTCATGTGGGATCCTAGATAGGACCTTTGCACAGGGAAAGGCAGAACTAAGGAACTAAATATAAAATATAGATTTTAGTTAGTAACAGCTTATCAATATTTATGCGTTAATTCTGACAAATGAAGTAAGATGTTAGGAAGATGTGATAAATGTTAAAAGAAGACATTAATAAGGGGGAAAATTATATTGGAGCTACTTGAGAAATCTCTGTGATTTCTCTAAAATATCTGTGTAAGTCTGAAAGTACTCTAAAATAAAACTTTATTTAAAAACAGTTATAATTTTTTAAACCAAAAAAAAACCAATAGCCGGGCATTGTGGCGGGCACCTGTAGTCTCAGCTACTCAGGAGACTGAGGCAAGAGAATTGCCTAAGCCCAGGAGTAGGAGGTTGCTGTGAGCTGTGATGCCACAGCACTCTACCAAGGGTGATAAAGTGAGACTCTGTCTTAAAAAAAAAAAAAAGCCATAGTATTTATTTTAGTGTTAAAGAATTTTTTCCTTTGAGTTATGTTTTGGATTATATTATTAATAATTTGTATTTTTAATTGAATGGACATTATTTGACAAATTAAAATACACATCTTTTAAATTTTGCCACTTATGGTTATGTCTTAGTAAGAAATTGTACAGTGTAATTTTATTTTTGAAGTTTCTTTTTACTTGTCTATCTGTTCTTATCTCCACCCCTACCCTGTCTTCCTAGCTTCTTCCATAGCCTGCCTGCCAGCCTGAAATCTAATGGAGTTTGCCTTGCTGTATTTTGAAATTACTTGGGACTGGAGACTCCTTTGTTTTCCTTACACATGTCTCTCTTTGTTGACAGGAATCTCTTTGACCAGTGCCCAAGACCTGTCCCATCTTTGTGCTTTGAGTGCTGATAACTTGTTTTCTATTTTTGAAGGTTCACAGATGGAGAGGAATTTTTCCTCAGGATGGCTCAGTCTCAGATAGCTGCAGTCTTAACCATACCTAATTTAAATAATTTAGATTGATAAGATTTGGATCTTCTGAGCTGATGAGAGTTAGGTGGGATTTTTAGAGTTGAGTTACCATTATAATGGGTTGAGGCTCTGGAAGATCTTGGAATGAATATATTATGTATAAAGAATAGGTATGGATATTTGGGAGACAGAGAGTGGACTGCAGTGAGCAGACAAGTAATAAAGAAAAAAGAAAGAAAGGAATGTTAATATTAAAAAATATAGGCCACCCTTGGGGAGGACGGGTGGAGGGAGGGCAATTAGTGGGATCACACCTACGCACCTACGGTGCATCTTAGTGGGGTACTGGTGAAACTTATTAAATGTAGGGTATCAATGTCTTCATATAGTGATTAAGAAAATGCTATGAGGGCTATCTCTCACAGTACGATCAAAATGTTTCTGATTGTATATGAAGTACATTTCGCCCTATGATTGCACCAATGTACACAATTATGATTTAATAAAATTATTAAAAAAATTACTTCTGGATCCACTGGTGCTAAACATTATAAACAGATAAATTGCAAAAGTTTCAGAAACATATTGTGCTTGCTCTTCTAAAAGCAGGGCAAAGAGAAAATAAATGAATGTGTTCTCTTCCCTATTTTTTCAAAGTTTTCTGTGAGCTGTATGCCCATTGTTTTATATCAGCTATAAAATAATACATTTATACAATGTTGAAAAATGTACCTGCCTGTTCGGAATTTCTCACTTTCCTTTTTCATTCAATTAATTACTCGCACTAGTGGGAGGAGATAAAAAAACAGGGTAATTCTCCCACTTTATCACAATGAATAAAAATATACCATATGTAAACATACAGCAGATTTCTGTTCCATGTGTGGGCAACAAGTCACTCACTTTCTCTCAGGCTTTAAGTCAGTGGTTCTCAACCTTCCTAGTGCCGCGACCCTTTAATACAGTTCCTCATGTTGTGGTGATCCCCAACCATAAATTTAGTTTCATTGCAACGAAATTTATGGCTGGGGATCACCACATGAGGAACTGTATTAAAGGGTCATGGCATTTGGCAGTTTGAGAACCACCGCTCTAAGGCCTCCTCAATGTAAAGCACGAATTTTAAAAGTATCCTTCTTGTACACTTGTTTTCAGAATGAAATGACGTAAGCCAAGAATATACTCATAATTCCCAGGATATTGTAAGTTACCAATAACTGTTAGCTGTTAACTGTTATCATCACCATCATTATCATCAATATCACCACTACCACCAGCACTGGCATCACTATCATCATTTATTTATGTAAATAAAGTCCTGTGGAATTGAGCATGATCTGAGGGGTTAGTCTTAGATAAATGTGGTGATCACACTGAAATACGTGTGACCAAACTATCAGACTACTCATAGTAGCTCTATGAGATAGGCATCACCTTCATTTTATAGGTGGAAAAACTGAGGCATTAGAATACGAGGGTTGGAAAATTAGTGAAAATTTAGTGAAATCAGCAATTGACATATATTCCTTGCTGACACTGAGTCCTGCCTTGGGGGCTTTGTCTTGCCTTTTATATTCCCTGTAAGGAATATCAGAATAATACAGTATTTTAAAAAGTAGTCACAGCAAAACTATCCATCACTTTTGGTTGATTTATTTGCATCCTTTGCATACCTGATATTATTGTTTCTTTAATCATACATGGTTAATTGTAAGCATCCAGGAGTCCTTTTTGAAAAGGCGAAGGAAATTAAATGATTAATCAAACAAAAATTTCAGGAGTATTTTTCTGACCTGTATTATAATATGTAGAAACTTATTAAAGGCTGTTAGAAGCCAGGAAAATAACTAAGAGTTTATACAAGGACTTGTATAGCATTAATATTGGAGTAGGTAGGATGGCAGTCAGGTGAGAGCCTTCAAAGGCCATGAATCAATTTTGGGGAACGATGATTCAGCTGGGTGATTAAAAGGGTCAGGAACAAGAGGGAGGAGACAGCATTCAAAATATTTTTTTTTGCAGTTTTTTGGCCAGGGCTGGGTTTGAAACTGCCCCCCTCAGCATATAGGGCCTGCGCCCTACTCCTTGAGCCACAGACGCCACCCCATTCAAAATAATTTTATTGCCTCTCCTAACAAGGGGAATATAGAATTCTGCTCCAAAGAAGGAAATCGGGAACTGAAGGAAATGCTTTTAGAAGAACAAACAGAATGAGTGCTGTTTAACACACATATAGTCATATAAGGCTATAACATACATATAGTTATCTAAGGCTATAACACACATATAGTCATATAAGGCTATAACACACACACATACATACACATACACACATGCTGAAATATCTTAGTCATGAAAACCTCAGGTCACTTTACTTCTTAAAAAAAAAAAGCAGCATTCTAACAATAAAAAAACTCTCCAATAATGCTTTTTTTCTAATGACACAATCTCAGAAGGCATTAGGATGTTGCCTTTTAAAAACTCAGGTTCAATTAAGAAATAAGGAGTAACACGAACTAAAAATGTGATTATTTTCATTATTATTCTTCCCGTGAGGATAAAAAAATGAAAAGCAGCAAAGGCAGACATGTATCAACAGATACACTGTTATTTTTAAGAACAGTTTCCAGTTGCAAGTTTTTTCCTAAAACATGGTGTTCGAGATTAAAATATCAATTGCATCTTTTGTGGTTTCGCAGCAGCAAAATCTCTGGACTCCTGTCACTGTCGAGCTGCCAACATCAATTTTATATTTACTTCAAGGTGACTTTGGAATATTTCGTCTGTCTTGTATAAGATTATTGTGCTTCTTTTCAAGTGTTTTGACTAATTCTCTGGTCTCATTATACCAGTAGTCTACCATATAGATACATACGTCTTGAACTGGAATGTATGTTTTTTCCATGAATGTAACCTTATAACCCTCCTACAAATTTTAAAATACTTAAAAATTGCTGTTCTTCTCTTTCCTTTGTGTTGTCCTCTCTTCTCTTTCTTTGTCTGTCTCTCTTCTCCCCCCACAAACACATAACACATGTATACACGGATAGACACATTTACACATTTTGCGAGGTATATGACCATAGTTGCCTCTTAATAGAATATCATTTCCAGAAATATAATTTGTACCATGGAAAGATTAAATGTTAAAAGATTGTGGGATTTGTTCTATTTCTTCCTTGGCTTACTAAGAGGATCTCAATATTTCCTTTCAAGAAATATTTTTAATATAAGAAGACACCGTTCAGATTCATTCATTTATCTCTTTAGATTCATTTATTTTTTCACTTGTTGGATTTCTTTTTCTACAGTGTCTCTGTGCTCATGGTAAACTCTGGATCTCCCCATGTATGTCCTTTTATTAGTATATCCAGTTGAAGTTCAATTATACTTTCCCACTGTAGGTAAGATTTTCTCAACTTACTTACCTTACATACCTGGCCAGTCAATAACAAGTCCAATTGCTTTATCTGTAAACATCTCCAAATGTGATTTTCATTGACATCATACATTCGGTCGAGTCTTTTCACCCATTAACTTTTCACCTAAATGCTTCACTTTTCAGGTCTCCAAAGGCATTTATCCCACTAAAGCCACAGATTCACCTTTAGTCCCTGATAAACATCTCAGTAGCTCACATCTGGATTTTTCTACTCATCTCCACATCTCCTGACAGCGTCTGCCTACTATAATGGCTGGAAAACGATGTATCCCAAATTTCTAACTTTACCAAACATTTCAATCACCGACCACTTAGCTCTCAATGCTTTTAAGTAATAGGATCCAGTCAATCCACTCGGTGCTCTCAGTTTCCTCATGTGTAAAATAGAAATAATAATGATACCAACCTAATGGAGTGGTGCCAATTAAATGAGAATTTTGCGTAAAATACTTGGATTCATTTTTGCCACACAGTAAACACTATAAATATTACTTATTATTATTTCAGACCTGCTAATGTGTTTCCATAGGTTACTTATCATTCATTATCAAGCACGTACATTATTTTGATTTGTCTTCTGTCCTTTGTTATCTTAGCCTTAACTCTTCTACCCTGCATTTCTCTTTTACTGTTGTATAACTTTATACTATTTTAAATCTTTTTACATAACTCATTAGAACAAAATGTGAAAAAATTGTTGAAATCTCACTACCTCATCATCAATGACTGATTTTCATCAAAAAGGCAATATTTTCCTCTTATCCATTTCTGTATATAATTCATACTTTTCTATGTTTCTTCTCAGTTTTACCCACTTTTATAAACATTAGGTAACTAGAAATATTAGTTGACTTAGTGTTTCTCAAAGAGGTAACACTCACTCAGATGATAGAATGTGATGTACATTATTTTTTTAAATTAAACTAAAGTAATGATTACTTGGTACTAGTTGATATAATTTATTTCTGGAGAGTGCAGTATATTTGTACCTGAAGTGTTACAGGACGTGAGAAATACCAGTTCAATAATAAACTATAGTAATCCCAAAGTAAGAGCGTGCAAAAGTACATATAAATGAGGGGCTTATTCTAAAGAGATAATCGATATTCTAAGTGAAGTAAGTTTCTTCCTGGTATGTGAAAAAATTTAACATGTGATTTCTATTTAAAAAGCACTAGATTTGTCTCCTTAAATCTTAGGATCAAAATAAAAACATATTCATGTGTGTAAGGCAAGTCATGAAAATTCAAGTTTGGTAGTGGATAATTTAAAAATTGCATAAGATTTTATAATTATGTATTACCTTGTATAAAACTGGATAAAATTACAGTGTATGAAGTATGGAAAATTATGATTATGATTATTATTATTTTGAGACAGAGTTTCACTTTGTTGCTCTCTGTAGAGTGCTGTAGCATCACAGCTCACAGAAACCTCAAATTCTTGGGCTTAAACTCTTGCCTTAGCCGCCCAAGCAGCTGGGACTACAGTCGCCCACCATAATGCCTGGCTACTTTTTAGAGATCGGGTTCACTCTGGCTCAGGCTGGTCTTGAACTCGTGAGCTCAGGCAATCCCACCTGCCTTAGTTTCCCAAGAGCTGGGATTACAGGTGCGAGCCTGGCCTAAGTATGGAAAATTATTTAATAAAACCTGAAGAACCAAAATGATAACAAATAAAAAGAAAGAAAAGGCATTTGTTTGGCTGACGAAGAAAACACACAGAGCAACAATTATTTTGTAATTCTATTTTAATTCCCCTAAATCACTGGTATAGTGCATGGATTTTAAAATATTATATAACCTCAAGCAAAAATATTTTATTCCCTTTATGCCCTGGCTATCAGGAAACTTAGAGAGAAATCTAGTGTTCAGCTACAGAAACCAAATTAGCATTCCTTATGTATACTATTTTTGCTTCCATCTTTTCTCAATGGCTCCAATTTCTATTATACTCAATTATTTTGTAATTCTACTTTAATTCCCCTAAATAATTGGTATATTACATGGATTTAAAAAATTATATAAACATAAGTAAAAATATTTTATTTCCCTTTATTCCCTGGCTATCAGGAAACTCAGAGAGAAATCTAGTATTCAACTACAGAAACCAAATTAGCTTTCCTGTATACTACTTTTGTTTCTATCTTTTCTCAATGGCTCTAATTTCTATTATACATGTAATTGAACTACCATATGCTATTTTTTAAAAATCCATTCCCAAATGTTTCCAGAGTCACCAAAGTCCTACTTAACTCATTCTACTTCCATCCTGTCTCTCTCAACTTGAATTCTAGAATTTTCTAGACTTTTAGCAATTCAAATTCTAGAATTTTCTCCCAATTCACTTCACCCTTGCTGTCCCTTCAGCACAAAACATGTGCTTTCACTTAACCTTTGCATTTTCTATGTTCTGCCTATAATTCTCTTTCCCCCAAATGACTACATATCTTTGCCCCTTTGCTATCTTTATATTCTCTCAAAATTCAACCTATCAGAGAGGTCATCTTTGACATCTTATAATGTAATATGTAATCTAGATCTACATAGACATATATCTATTTTGAGAAACACAAAAATCAACAAACAAAATCTGCATGGACAAAAACAAATGAAGCCTTCCCAGCAACACCAATAAGCCAAGCAAGCTGAAACTTGCATGGGTGAGTCAGAAAGGACACTGTCAACTATTTTTCTTCAAAGTGAAGTAACGAACCATAATACAGGCTTATCTCAAAACTTTCGTAATAAACTACATATAGATATGGATAAAAATATATATAAATGTAAGTGCCTTTCCACATACATGGTCTGCTCTTGTCCCTAGTATATTATTTTTCTTCATAATGTTTTTCACTACCTGAACTACAAGCTCCTTTACACTTATGACTTCATTTTGTGTTCATTGGTTTGTTTTGCTCCACTCTATTAGCAGTGTCTTGGACACAGAAGACACCAAATATTTGTTGAATGTAAAAATAATTAAATCAATAAACAATAGATACAAAATATAGACAAACATATGAAATACGCTAATGAATTATTATAGGAAAAATGTTGTAAATTCAAAAATTGCAAATGCCATAGTGCCTTGTCTTTCAAGATACCAAATAACATCAAGCTAGTTACAAAACAAAGGTTATAAAGTCCAATTTAACTTTGTCTCCTCCCCAACTCAGCTTAATTTAAATTCCTTTCTAATTTTACTTTCCTGCACTTTGAATCATTCCAGAGAAGAAATGATCCAAAATAAATGTTTCCTGGTTTAGAATTAGCATGGTTGTTAGGAAAAATAATGCACTTCTCACAAGTAAGATGGGATTGTGGTGGCTCAAACCAAGCCAAATGCCAAGGTGAAGTGATTCTCATTAAAAGGCTTGTGTTTTCTGATGGGGGATTTTGGAGTCCTAAGATTTTGTAATAACATTATCTGGTATAGGGGATTAGGCAAACAAGAGCCAATTAAACTGCTGGACAATAGCCAAGGTATTACTGCTGACACAAATAGGATGTAAGTATCAAAGGAAGCTCCTGGTTTTATATGAACACTCTTCTTTTTCCTAGAGGAAAGATTCTTATTTTTAATAATACAAGGAAGATAAATAAATCTTACTATTTTACACATTATGCAGCAAAAGGAATGAGAGAACAATACTTTAAAAGAGACCTGAAGGGAAAAGGAAATGGTCTCGGTTGTTATTTCTAAATGCTAAAAGGGAATGAGAGGCCTTAAAAGACTGGTACTTTCAGCACTCAGTAAACTGTCCTTCTGCAAACTTCACAAGCCTCACTTAGTTCAGTGGTTTAACCTTTTCTTCATTTTTCTGAAAGGTGGGAAAAATAGATTAGGATAGCCCATCCTACTCTCATTCATTAACTCGCATATCACCAGGATGCCCATTAAATATCTTTAACTTTTTGCTAAACTTTTTTTTGTTGTTCTTGTTCCTGTTTCTCAGTTGTGATTTTCTTTGTTAACACCTGTTAGGCTTTCTTTTTCCTTAAGTGGCATGGAGAATATAAGCATCAAGTGTGGTGGTAAGGAAATGAAGGCCAATGAAAGAGAAGAAGGTGATTTTCCCAGTAAACAAGATGTAGTTTGAGGTACATTAAAGAAAGAATTGAATTGAATCACAACCAGAGCTTACCTATATATGTCAGCTAATACATAATTTTCTAAATTATTACGTTGAAAATCACTTAAAGACTTCGAGTAAAGAAATATGTAAAATGATATGTACCAATTAGAAAAAACAATTTGATTTAAATTAGGTAATGATTGAAAATTCTTTGATCTTCCTTATACTATTTCTTTATTTCACTGTTTTGGCAATTGGTATCTTAAGTTATACATACTTTTCAAACATATCACTTAGTATTAATGAGGAAAATTAGGCCATTGGGGCCTTCTAATTATACTAAAATGTTCTCTTGTATTCCTATAAGATTTTGACTTGTTCTCTACTCTTTTCATACTCTGAAACCCATTTTCACTGTTGTACTCTATAATTGCTATAAGTAATATATATTTTGATCTTCATTATTCTGAAAACAGAATGTGAGTCAGATTCGTGTATTGCTTAATAATTGGAAAATGGTTAATAACTGAGACTCTGATGTAAAAAATTTTAAAAGGTGACATAGCGTGCTGTCAGAGTTAATGGGATGTAAACAATATATTACACTGGATTACTGCATTTCTGGGTCACAACATCCTCTTCATGATCATTTAAGAATATTAATCAGGCAAAAACTATCAAATAGCTCAGTTTGATGTCAAAATATCTGTGAAACTTTTCCTTCCTCCTGTTTTGTGTTCAGTATTATCAGATTCCTAATACAACAAAAATAATTCCACCTCAATGCACTGTTTTATTTCCAGACAAATTAATTCTTACAATAGATATTTTCCTCTAATCCTTTTAGTTTTTACTTTTCATTAGCCAACTATATATTAAGATGTAAACTGTGAAATGTATGAAAGTGTATAAATTGAAAAGTAAATCTTTGTCTTACTCCAATCTCTCAAGACAATGAATCCCCCCACCCCAAAAGGCAACCTTTCAATCAAATTCAAGTGTAAACAAGCCACAGACATTCTATGACCAACAGTACGTGTGCAGGTATGGGCATATGAACATTCTGTTCTCCAAGCAATAGCATAGTATACCCATTGTTTTGAATCCTCTGTTTTTTTAAATTCAATAACATCTTTTTGAGATCTTTCCATAATAATCCATATAGAATAGTGTCTTTCTTGTGTGGATGAAATATAACCTTCCTGACCAGTCCTCTATTGATTCCTATTTAAGTAATTTCCAGTCTTATGCAAATCAAAAAACAATGACTATACACCCACACACACACACACACCATGATGGCATGAGTGAGTGTATCTGCAAAGCAAATTCAAGATTTGCTCAGAATATGTGTCATTTTGTTTTTGATAGGTACTGCTAAATTGCTCTGCATACAGGCTTATTATTAATTAAACTCACATTGGCAGTGTATGATCACCTAATTCTCTACAGCCCTGCTATTTTTTAACTTAGTTAACCTAATGAGTAATATTTTAATGCTTATTTAAATTTCTTTTTATTACAAAAGAAGTTGAAGATATTTTCATGTATTTCAAAGCCCATTCCATTTCCTTTCCTCTGAATGGTCTATTAACATCAGTCACACGAACATTTTTGTATTGAGTTATTGGTGTTTTCTTGTTGATTCGTAAAAGACTTTTATATGATTTTTATATTATCTTGTCTATGATATGAGTTGCATGCAACTTTCAATTTTCACTTTTTCTTTTTAATTTAGAGAGAATTTGAAGTATCCAGAACATTTTCAGACATAACCTTGGTGCTTCTCTATATAAAACCATCTACAGTATAAAGTACCGTCCCCAAGTTAGAAAGAAAGTGTCAAGAACCCTTGACAAGAACAGGCACAGCCTTGCTTCTCCTGTTTTTAATCTCTTCTTGTCAGTTCCACCACCAAACGATTGTTATCCTTTCCATGATATCTAAGTTAGACTCCAAAGAGGATATTCTAAATCTCTTCACTTTATTATATAAAAGAACTTTATTTTATATTCTCCCAAAGATCCTGGCTTTTATCAAGCGTATCTTTTGCCACTATTGACTTTGTTTTGTGATTTTTTCTTTGTTCTTTATCTCTCCATTTTAATTCAGTACAGTGCTGTTGTATCTGTGATGTCTATATGACACATCCCATGGCGGGTGAGTATAATATCATTTGTTCTTAAATTAATAAGATCCTATTAATTTTTTTTCTTTTTTTACATGTATCCATTCAAAATAAATTAAATGAATAAATAAACCATTTGTAGAAACCCCTTTGTTTTATAATTACATTCTAATATCCAATATATCTTATGATATAGATTTTGATTAATTTTAAGATAACTATACATGCTTTTAGAAAAATATGTTATAGTTAGTAAACATCAAGGACTAACTAATAAAATTGCAAAGTTGATTGGTGTGTTCCATGTAAAACAGGTTATATAAATTCAAGTGAAATATGAATGTATCATTGGTTATTGATTTGCTCTTTCCTCTTTGATCTATGAAATTATTTCTTTTCACAAACTGGGATAGGGCCCTTGTGTTTCATTTTATGTTCAAAATAAACAGCCTGTCAGATTAAGTATATGTTTGCTGCTGAGTGAACAGTAAGTATAAATGTACACACATGTACTTATACATCGCCGTCCCCTCATCCTCAAGGCCAAACTTTCAGAGCTTTCAAACTCTGGTAACACCCTTAGACTTCAAAACAATTGTGATTACAAAAGAAGAGGCTGCAAACCTTTCCTCATTGCAAGAAAGAAGCATCCTTGTCAATCCAAGTGATAAACCAACAACATAAAAGAGAGAACCATAACAATTTTACCCAATATACTGTGATAATTTGATTTCCCACTTGAAAGGAAATATATTCTCTGATGGGTTGGTAATCTACACATAAAGCAGGTTTTTAAAAAAAATTTGAGTAGCAACAGGAGGTAGCAGAAATAAAATGATACGAAAATTGAGGAATGAGACAAAAATATCATTCCGAACAGCCACACTGGCTGTTATGAGAATCCCCTTTATCAGATGTCCAGGCAGAATGGTGGTAATTTGCAAGTATTACTATGAGGGTGATGATGAAAGGTAGTTCCAATATCAGGGGTAGAGTGGATAAAAAGTCTACTTGTCTTATGCCTGGTAATCCTAAACACTTGGGAGAGTGAGGCAGGTGGATTGCTTGAGGCTAAGAGTTTGAGATCAGTCTGGGCATCATGGCAAGACCCTATTTTCAAAAATTCTTTTAAAAAATTAGCCAGGCTTAGTGGCATGCAGCTGTCATCCTAACTACTCAAGAGGCTAAGGCAAAAGGATCTTTCGAGCCCAAGAGTTGGACATCACAGTGAGCTATATCATACCACTGTACTCCAGCCTAGGCAATAGAGTGAGACATAAGACTTTTCTACTCTATGTGGGAATAGAGTTTGGGTGCTGGTAAGTGGAGGGAGGAGGTAAGGGAGATGTGGCAGGAGGCTAATTAAGCACTTGCATTTGACTCCATTGTTCTTGAGGTACTGACCACTAGAAGCACCTTACACAAGGTCACATTCCTAAAAAAAGGGAAGAGATGCTAATAAGTCTGATTCTCTTCTTGTACCTACACTAGAACCCCAGAAGATCATAATAACTAACAGGCAAAAATACTACTGTGAACAATCACCAAGAGAGAAAAGGAAATTTATATTTGAATTATTTTATATTTTAAGACAGGACGTACGCCTTTGAAGAATTCTATGTGGGCTAAAATGCATATGAAGGTGTTCTTATTATGGTATCTGAGGATTGCCAGGTCTAATCCATCTGTTAAAGATGAAAGTGTCAGTGGTTTGAGGAACCTCAGTATTTGGAATACTCACGCAAGTCATTTGGTATGGAGTCTGGATAGTGAAATAGTATTGCTTGCATACATGGAGTGAATAGACCACATATTCCTCCATATGTAAAATGTGGTCACAATTGTATATCAATAATCATAACAGTTTTGCAAATATGTTTTTTTTGCTGACTGTTAAACCTTGACTTCTGAAATTTTATGCCAGTTTTGATGTAGGGATGGAAAATGAGAAGCTTAATATTTAAAAGACATAACATAAAATTTTTAAATCATTACTGAGGTGAGCTGAATGCTCTTGAATACAGTAATTCTCCCATCACAATGCTATTACCATCTAAAGAAAGTCTTTTCTATGAATTTAAAAATGCCAAGAACCAATGTCTTTTCTTTTTCTAAATAGTTGCTTTGTTCAAGTGCTTCGCGACTCAAGTTTTAAGGATCTAAAAGGCTCTATGTAAAACTTCTTTCTAATTTGTTTAGCTTTCTGTGTCAAAGATTCACCAGATAGATCCCTGAGATGTCATATTTCAGTGCAAAGTCACTCTTGCATTGGTTTCTATGGCAGCCATTTGAAAAAATTTTAATGTAGTTATCAACTTTCTATTCCAGTATTGACTGCAAGCATCAGTGTCAGGAAGACTGTATTTGTCTTGACAAGTCTCCATTTGAACATAATAACATATACAGTGATACCCCTAAGCTGTAAGTCACCATAACACGAGAAACAAATAGATAATAAGGATACACATGGAATTACACAGTATTTATGTGGGGGGAGGAGAGAGAACGGGGAGGGGAGAGGAGAAAACTGTTACATAATTCAAGGCCCTTTAAAGATATAAATGTGATCATTTCTCTCTGCAGGGGTGTCACTCAAAAGGCATAAAATTCTAAAACTACGTCATTCTTGGTGAAAGGGGAGAAACTCAGTCCACTTCCTAAATGAGTGACCAATTCAAAGACTCCAGATGCTAGGGGGAGTGGATCTTCACAGGTACATGAAAGAAACATTGGAAAAATGGGAGATAAAGTAGAAGAGCATCAGGAAATAGAAAAGGTTATCATTGCTTTCATAATTATTATCATATATTTAGAAGTTATTTGCCTATTGTTGTTTCCATTCATCCCATTTGTCCTAAGAATGTAGACGTTGGCTAAGGTATGGCACAGCTGGTCTAGGTACAGGAGGAGAAGTACCTTGAAAGGAAGAAATTTATTATCCTCACATGTCTAAAAGAGTTGGGTGACCACATGCCACACAAGGGCATGGCTGAACATGTGAGAAGAAAAGAAAGTACAAAAGCCTGTGGGCAAAAGCCTTTATGGGGGTCCAGGGTGCTATCATGATCGGTGCCAGGGAATTCCATTGAGATGTTAGAAAACAAACCCAAGAAGAGGGAGAGAGAGAAGCCAGTGGTTGAGGTTGTTATCAAGGGTATTTCATCTGGTTTTGAGTGCGGGCTCAGAATTAGGGCAGTGAGAAAGATGTGAAAGCACCAAAGCATGGACCCAAAATGGAGGGTTCATAGCACACTCCTAAAATACTTTGCAATGATTTGGTCTTAAATTTCATTGGTGGTCAAAGCTTAATAGAAAGGCTGGAGATGAATGCTAGGATTTATCTTCATTACCATATATGGGGAGATGATGAAACCCCCAGGAACCTGTAAAATCTGTACAAAAAAGAAGCCACAATAAATTCTGGCCATGAATTCAGAAGTAACAGCCTCCAGCGGGGCATGGAGAGGAGCACTACATGCTCTTTCCTTACGATTGGATTTACTCAATTCAGAGTAGAGTAGCAGAAAGAAAATGAGGTTTTCCTTTGCACAGTCTTAGATGTAAATACCAACTCCACAACTTCGTTTGTAATTAGGGTTAGTCATTTATCCACTCGAGCCTCAATTTCTTCATCTATGAAATGGAGAAATGTGACTTGCCTTAAGGGATTATGGTGAAAAGTATGAGATAACATATGTAACTTTCCTAGCACAAATCTTGGCTCATATTAAATATGCAATATCTAAGAATGTTTATTATTAATGCTATTTATTATACTGTGAGCTATATCATTTTATCATGCATGTTAACATTTTGAATTATATTACTCTTTGTATCCTCTATAACACCTAGTAAAATCCTGTGTATATGACAGATGCTTAATTACTACACATTGAATGAATGCTTGAGGCCTTTGTTAAAAACTCAAATACTTATTAAAGAGCTAAGCAATACAGTGGTTCATCTCATATGATTGCAATCATGAAAGAATCCAGGTCCAACCAGGTAGTTTAGCTTTTCTTGTACCATTTAAGTTCAGAGGCATTACAGCACAATTGGGCACAATGGATTTGGAGCCAAAAGGTCTAGGTTCAAATCCCATCTTTGATATTTATTAAAGGTGAGAAGTGGAGCATAGGTACCCCTCCTGTAAAAAAGGAGTAGATATAGAACTATCTCATAGGATTTTTGGGATGATTAAATGAGCCAATACTAAACTGAGCTAAGCATCTAATATGTTTGGCACATAGGAGTTATGGCTGAAGTATTAACTATTATTAAATAATTAATGACTGGTATTAATATTGCTAATAGTTAACCAAAAAATTCTCTTCAATACTATATTTAATCATATGCAATTAAAGTATAAAAAAGGTGGGGATAAATAGCAGATCCAGTCTCAATCCTGACTCTAACTAACTGGCTGCTTGACCTTGAATAAATTATGAAGCCTCTCTGCTTGCCTGTCTGCACCAGTTAAATGTGGGTGTGGGATAGATTTTGTTTGTGGACCATCCTGTCTCCATTATAATGCATTCTCTGAATTTTACTGCATCTTACGGGATCATTTATCTTCCACTGGGAGTATAGCTTCAATTCTAAAAAAAGAAGTCAGTTGGAAAAAAAAAAATCTTATACAGAGAACTTAACTTTGCTGTCAACTTTCTAGTATCAAGTCTATTCCATACACAATAAGGCAGACTATAGTAAAACATTTTGATGCTATTTCTTTTTAAGGCCCCTTCACATTTGCCATTGCCATTGGAATTGAACTCAGAGAACAGTAAAGTAGCAAGGAGATGTGCCAAAGAGCCCTTTTCAGCTCTCAGCATTTCAGCGAGCTGTTTTCAACAACTCCAGTAGCAAGATCTTTGTCACATCACATCTCCCTGCTGTATTTTCTTTTTTGCTCCCACCTCCCTTCTTTCTTCCACAAGCCGCTACAGATGATGTGAAGCATGTGGTGACTATGTAAAACTGGGATTAAAACACGACATCACGGAAGCTGTGACTGATGTAGTACTTCCACGGTAATTGCGCCTCAATTCATTTTTTAAAATTAGATAAATGAGACCAAAAAGCTGTCCCTTGACTTGTTAAAAAAAGACATAATAATTATAATAATTAGAGATAAAGCCAGAACTGGAAACAAAGTTTCTTATATCCTAACCCACCATTTTTACCACCGTATAACTGTGCCTTTGCATGAAGAACTGCCTACCGAGTTCAGTCCCAAAAGTGTTCCTTAAATTCATTTCTTACTCATTATATAGTATGCTTGCCTTAAGAATATGGCCCTATATCTTATAACTCTGACAATTCCAGTTTCCATAGAAGTCATGCAAACTATTACAATTCTTAACCCCCAAATGTGAAATGTTCCTATACTATACACAAATTGTCATGGGTACTCAGTCTATGGAACAATGCTAAGTTAAATCTGGATAAAAAGAGCTGAGAGTTAGTTCATAATTCCTTTATTTAGAAATTTAGAATTGGGCCTAAAAGAAAGAGTACCATTTAGCAGAATATTTAAAAATGAATGTTTTCTTCATCTGCAGAAAATAGTGTGCAGGGGACATAAGTAATGGTTAGCAGCTCACGGGAAAAAGTTTCAAGATGTTAGCAATTTTCTGTCTTTACTCCTTTTAGAATCTAGAGTAACATTCTGGAATTTGCTTCAAGTATTAGTGTCACAGAACATTATTTTTGGTTGAGGAAAATTCCATGATATTATAAGCAAATTTCCTAAGTCACATATGTATTTATTTTTAGAAACAATTTCTAGACCTCAATTTGATTCAAAGTATGCACTGTATAACCAGGTTGATTTCCCTTCATTTTACAGGTAAAAACATAGTGCCAATATTGAAAAGTACTTAAACTACTTTACTGATGCTTGTTGCAAATAAGGTAGACTTAGGTAAAAACATATTTATATATCCAGATGCCACGTTGTGGCGGGCAGAACAATTCCCTCTCTCTTGGCTCATCCCTGTCCTAATCCCCAGAACCTGATAATATGTTAGGTTACACAGCAAAGAGGAATGAAGGATGCAGATGGAATTAATGTTGTTTGTTAGCCAATCTTAAAAAAAAGAAGAGTCGCCTGGATTACCCAGATGGATCCAGTTTTAATCATAGGGTTCCTTGAGTGGAAAAAGGTGGTAAAACAGAGTCCGAGAGGAAGATGCAATGACTGAACAATGGTCAGAAAGATGTAATGTTGCTTGCTTCAAAGATTGAGGAAGGAGGCCATAAGCCATGGGAATGTGGGCTGCCTCTAGAAGTTGGATTAGGCAAGAAAATGCATTGTTCCTTAGAGCCCCCAGAAAAAAATGTAGCTCTGCTGATACTTTAATCAGTCTGACCTGTCAATATGGTGATAAATGTATGTTGTTTTAAGCCACTAAGTTTTTGGTAATTTGTACCAGTAGCGATAGAAGCCTAATGCACATGATTTTTTTATATATATATATATATATATAACTTTCCATTTGATTAACTGGAAATTGAATGTGATATGATATTCAAGAAGGTCTTTATGTAAAAGATATTGATTATATTTTTTAAAAGTAATATAAATTCGTTATAACAATTTGCCATCACATAATAAAGCAGGACTTATGAAAAGGAAAATAATGATTCCACTTTCGGCAACAAAGATTACAGTGCTCAAGATAAATTCCAGATTGATTAGTATCAATGAGTCAGAGTATAAATTTTAACTCAGACCAGGAATTAAAATGCTTTACTATCAAAATTTCCATTTTTCTTCTCTTAGAAATCATATAATCTGGTATGTATGTATATCAAGCTTCTTTTTAAAGGTTTTCATTTTTGAAGAAAATGTTTTAAAATATAGAGAAATGTGAAAATGCTAGTTTAAATTCAGATTTCTTAAAATTCTTTCAAAACCAGAATTTGGAATACTAATTCAGTAGATATTAGGTCATTAATAAGGAAAAAAGGTGATTATCCATTTTGTTGTTTTGTCTTGAAAATAAAGTTCTTGGCCATGTCGTAATAAGACCCTACTATTAAAGGCAATCACATCAGTGTCTGGCGTCTGTGACATTTTGTTCTCCAGATTACACAGGCTCACGTCTACGCTCTACAGTTGACAGTGCACCTACCAACAACACTGTGGGTAACTTTAGGTTCAGAATGAACAATTGAAAGTCACTGAAAATATCACTAAAATGATGTTTCTAACTCTCCCAAACACAATATTGGGTATTGGCCAAATAGTCAAATACCTATTGACCAAATTGGGTATCGGCAATCTATAATGTATATAAAGAAATCAAGGCAAGTTAGGAGCAAAGATACCATATGAGTAAGTGGTGGTTGTCATGTAGGTCAAGAAGGTGATTTTGAGATTCAGATATAATTCAGTAAAAATCAGTGGAAGAATGGACTTAAGAAATGGCATAGAGAAACAAGTTACACAATTGTGAGATAGAGGCAAAGCAATGCCACATGATGACAAAAACCTAGCAACATGACTCTATGTAATAGGCCTGTGGAGCCAAATTATACTAATCAATAGATGGTGAAGAAAGAACAAATAAAAAGTCTGGAAAATATGATTAAACATGTTGAAAACATTGTATTATTTAAAACCATCAACCCAAACTATCCACTTTCATTTCTTAAACACCCGCGGCATGGTGTAACAATTCCAGGTGATATTTAGATAGTCAGATAATCTCCCTTCTCCCACATATGAGGAAACGTTAGCAGAGAGGAAAGAAAGGCCATTTATAAACTCTGTAATCATCATTCAGCTTGAGAATAACAGAAGCAGGTGTGTAGGTCTTTCTCTAATACTCATGAGCAATAGGGATCTACCATACTGAGAAAACACAGCTTGCTGCCAAATCTGGGGCACTGTGCAGTTGCACTCTTTTTCATTCTCAACAATAAGGAAGGCTCTACCTCATAGCGATTGAGTTCATTCAGCTGTTCTCATTTCTTTTCCTCCACAGTCTCCCCATAAATTTCTATTGTGTCAACACGCAGAGAATTGATTACATTCTTTTCCAGTCTGTCTTTGAACTTGCAATCAAATTATTCTATGCAATTAAATATGCATGAATATTTTCTTCTTTCATAATATAATACCTCTTCTCCCCCCACATTACTGTCATCTCCAGCCCTATCCTCTCCATAGTTCTGCCAGTGCTAGTTTAGAATGTCATCCACTTAATGTGGATACCGTGTTGAAGCAGCATTGGCCAATGCCGGCCTAACACATCTGTTTCACAATAACTAACAACTGTAAAACATGGAAGTCTGAGGTGATGTCTATAAAGATGTTACCAGGCAAAGTGGTAGCATCCCAGGCCTTTAGAATGCAAACACTAGGGACCCAAAATGAGAACCTATTTTAAGTGGGTAATACAAAATTCA
This sequence comes from Perodicticus potto, assembly GCA_963574655.1. Taxonomy (NCBI): domain Eukaryota; kingdom Metazoa; phylum Chordata; class Mammalia; order Primates; family Lorisidae; genus Perodicticus; species Perodicticus potto. The sequence continues at coordinate 700 of CAUYRH010100243.1, read as the reverse complement.
AACTCAGGGAATATACATTAATAAAATTATTTATCAATTTGTATATATTTGTATAACTGGTATATTTGAAGCACATAGTGAGACACCCTATTTATAACTACACAATCTGGGGTAACTGGGGTCCCATTTTGACATATCAGGGTATATTCAGATCAAGATTTTCAGTATTTCATGGCTAAGTACACTAACTATGCTTACAGCTTTTAATGATTGGGTGTTGTATCTAATTAATCCTCCTTCTCATTAGCAGGGTGTCTACGAACTTAAGTGCAAAAGGAATAAGTACTTTTTCTCCAAGACTGACAGGACTCTATATGATAGGGCTACTGGTGGTTTATTAAATAAGCAGCAATTCTAAATTAGGTTATGCTGGTTTTGACAGTTTCTGCAAACTGACATTTTCATTTGCTTAGTTTCTTGGAACAACCCATCATGCAGATATATTACTTGTTGAAACCTCATAAAAACTCTGTTTTTCTCTGGGCTGTGAGCATGAATTTCTAATGAACTTGGCTCTAGGTGAAAGGCAAGTTCTCACTCATTACTGCAAGGAATAGTTTTATTTTACCAAATACCAATTTAACAATATCAGTGGAACACAAATGTCCTTATTTCTAATATTAGATATATAAGGTATTGAAGTTATGACCTTGAACTAGAAAAAAATTAAGAAAAAGAAGAAATGGAAGCATAAATATCC